>PVJL010003428.1:0-158164 GCA_004026885.1 Lyroderma lyra | reverse complement strand
TGCTCTTCCATTTACATCTGTTGCACAAGGAGAGATGAGTGCTGGTGCACCTAACCTTTTAGTCCTCAAAGGGTTAAAACCCCAGTCCTGTCCTCCCCTCTCATCCATTTGCACTTAGAGCTTATTAAGGCTCTCTCCCCTCCACTGACCCCAGTAAGAGGCCTCTCTGGGCTCAGACATTACCTAGAGATGCCAAGGACATAATTTTGATTATAAGAATAATGCAGTTCAACCACTATGTATCGAGCTTCAGAGGCACCTGCAGTTCTGGAACACATAAAAGCATGAATTGTGATTTCAACTAATGAAATTAATTCTTTGAATCATGTGCTCTATCTGAACAAATGCCTTCCCATTCACAGTAGTCAGGTTATGTATGCCTGTATGCCCACATTATTATTCTTGCTAATCTTGGGATAGTTTCTTAACTCATAAATCCTCTACTTCCCCACCCACAAAATAGGAATGAAATAGTCACTATGCCATAGGACTGTCATAAGAATTAAGTGAGATAATGCAATAAAAACAAACAAACAAAAACAACTCAGTGTGAAACCTGAAAGAGATAGTAAGAGCTATGAGACAATGGGGAGGAAAAACTCGGCCCCTGCACAGCTTTTAATGTCATCTGAGTCACCCAACATCTCAGAAGTCATTGCAGATGTTTCTCTAATTTCAGAATTAGAGAAACGTGGCAAATAGTCCATACCAGTGTCCTTGCATAAAGAACTGTATGTGAGGGGTGACTAAGGCTCAGCTTTGGAAAAGCAAGGGGATCCCACAGCAGCTATAGTTAAATGAAGACACAGCAAAAGTAAGGGTGGGGTTTCCTAAGATCTGGTCCAAGGTAAAAATCTTTTGTGCTCAGTGTTTGCTTCATCTGCTGGGAGCACCTCAAGGATATGAGAACAAATTCCTCTTTGATGTTGACATATTAAAATAGATATCCCTCGATGTTCTTTGTAGTCAAAAGATAGATGGCCTCTGAGACGTTCTGTCACTGTGAAATAAATTTTGTCATTATCAAAGATAGGGAGAGCTGAGCCATACTCCACACCATAATTAATTTGACTAATCTTTTGAGGATTTCTGTTTTGTTTTTTGTAATTAGGGTTTGGAGCACAGGAATATTTTTTATAAAAAAGAGAAGTTTTTAACCAAATAAGGACTTTTTTTTAAAATTTTATTTTGGTTGCAGGAAAACAGGTTGTACAATTATATTTTCAAAGCCAGCTGCCTTTTGAAAATCACAAAGCCAAGTGCATGCTATATAAAGATGCTGTATAGTACCTTACTTCTTGTCAACTGTCATTAATCCGTGACTTCTGAACAAGAATCCAAATTTGTTTAAGCATCTTCTATTCAAGTGTGTCCAAATGTAACAATAGGAAAGTTCATTTCAAGACAATGGGTGGTTTTGGACAATCGACATTGACCTTTACTTTCCAGTCTGTGTCCTGCTTGGTATCCACGTCTCCCAGGACGGCAGCAAACCTGTCGAGTCAGATTGCTGTTGGAGTTGAACAAGGTTAAGACTTTTACCCAAGTGATTAGTGGACTTCAGACTGCTTGTCAACACCACTATAAGAACTGGCATAATCCTACCAGACATTTCTTAAATATGCCCTTATTTGGTTCATTTCCTTTCTATGCGTAGCTGCTACACAATTGTATTTGGCTGGAGAAGAACTTCAATTTCATGTATGGAACTTTAAACCAAGCTACATTAAAAATAAGAAACACCAACTATTTGAAAAGGAGACACTTACGAGGTCTGACAATTAAGTTCACAAAATTGTCACCGTGCACTTGCATTGGCAGCACTGTACAAACAACTCAGTAAGGTTTCCTAACCTTGATATATCTGTGTCGCACAGCTGTGTTTGTGTTGCCATGTGGTGGTGTCTTGCTGAGTGGTGTTCATTATTGGTGTTGTGTGATTTTGTGTGCTGTCATGAGAATGTTGGAGCTTGAATTAGAACAATGAACAAACATTAAATTTCTTGTTGAACTTGAGAAGAGTGGAAGTGAAATCAGGGACATGTTAGTTTAAGTTTCTGGAGATAATGCCATGAAGAAAATGGCAGTGTACAAATGGAGTAAACGTTTTTCTGAGTGGGAAGAAAATGTCACTGATGAAGAGAGGTCAGGGCAACAAGTAACGAGCAGAACTAATGAAAACATTGCAAAAATTTGTTGAATTGTGCGCCAAAATCTTCAGCTGATGATTTTGTGAGAAGCAGAGCAGACCAAGTAAACAGTGACAGCGAGACAGTTAGAAAAATCTGAACTGCAAAGCTTGTCATGAGAAAGGTGTGTGCAAAAATGGTCCCAAAGGAGCTCACCAATGAACAAAAGCAAAGAAGAATTGAAGTTTGCCAAGACCTTTTGGAGAAGCAATACAATGTTTTGAGTCATGTTATCACTGGTGATGAAACATGGGTGTACCAATAAGACCCTAAAGCATCAAAGTGCACAATGGAAGTCAGGCAGTTCCCCACGAGCAAAAAAGTTACGTTAGTCCAAATGAAGAGTCAAAATGCTGTTGTTAATTTTTTTTTATATCAGAGAGATTGTTCATTATGAATTTGTACCAACTGGCCAAACAGTCAACCAAGTTTACTATTTGGAAGTGCTGAAAAGGCTGCATGAGAAGGTTAAATGAAAACAGTCTGAAGTTTTCGCCAACAGCTCATGGCTCTTGTATCACGACAATGTACCAGCTCACAGGGCACTGTCTGTGAGGGAGTTTGAATCCAGTACACAAATAAATGAATTGGAACACCCTCCCTACTCACCTGATCTGACCCCCAATTACTTTTTTTTTAACCTGAAGATAAAGGAAATATTGAAAGGAAAACAATTTGATGACATTCAGCAATGGTCATACAATAGCAGTTCTGATGGCCATTCCAGAAAAAGATTTCCAAAACTGCTTTGAAGGGTGGACTAGGCACTGGCTTTGGTGCATAGCTTCCCAAAGGGGAGTACTTCCAAGGTGACCGTAGTGATATTCAGCAGTGAGGTAGCTAGTACTTTTTCTAGGATGAGTTCGCAAACTTAAATGTCAGACCTCGTAAATGTTGTCCTGTGCTAGTTTGCTCGTAAATTTAATCAGATGAATGGTGATGTGTCTGATGAATGATGGAATTTCCACATCTCTAATGGGATAAAAATAATTGTTGGCTTAGGCTATTTTGTAAGCAAGATGTAGAAGTTTGAGGGATTTAACACTTTGATACCATTCCCCTAGTATTTCAAAAGTGTGAATCGACAGGGAGAAAAGAAATTGGAAGTGCTATCACTGGAACTAGAGGGAGGATGGGATGAAGTGAAGAGGGGACTTTGGGGCAAGTCCTATGAAATGCTGTCATCCCTGACACACTCTGGATTGTTAGGAAAATATCAGCGCTTTGGGGAACTTGCACCCATTCAGACCTCTGTAAAATTTTTTCCATAGTTTTAAATGTTCTCCCTGCCAAGTGTCAGCAGTTTCTCAGTTTTAGAAAGAAAGACTTGAAAACTGTATCAGTTTGCTAAGGCTGCCATAACAAAATGCCATAGACTAAGTGGCTTAAACAACAGAAATTTGTTTTCTCACGGTTCTGGAGGCTGGAAGTCCAAAGTCAAGGTGCTGGTAGGGTTGGTTTCTGGTGACAGCTCCCTCCCTGGCTTACAGATGGCACCTTCTCACTGTGTCATCACATGGCCTTCCCTCTGCATAGTCCTCTTCTTACAGGCACCAGCCCTATCAGATTAGGGCTCCACCCACCTTGCTTTAATTACCTCCCTAAAATCCCTATTTCCAAATTGAGTCACATTGGGGATAGGGCTTTGACATAATGAATTGGGGTTGGTGGGGCAGAATTCTAATCCATAACAACAGCCAAGAATAAAACATAGTATCTGTGTTTGGAGAAATTACTTTTATCCTTCTAGTTTGGAAATGTTCTTTGGTTGCCCATGATAAATATACATTTAGCAACAAATTACCCAGTGGAATATTTTACCAAGAAATGTAAAATCTTAGAGATATAAAAGAAAGACCATTGCCTCAAGAGCAAATATTGGTAGCTGGTATTGACCACTATAATGTTGACTTGTTTTCAGAATGTTACTTTTCATGCAGATGTTTTTGCAGGGAAAAAAACATTTTGAGTTTGATTGTACCCTATAAAACATTAATCATTGCTCTATGACATGAGATCTAGCACTGATCAAATTCTATTTGCCAAAATATAATAGCTATAAACAGTGAATATTTGTAGCTGTTTTAGCTGATAAGTACATTTTTTTCTGGCACCAGAATTACAAAGTATAACAGCCTAGATTCATATTCTGAAAAATGGCAAACACTAGTTATCCATAATGAAAAGGAAATAGTATGGAGTCTTAATTCAGGTAATGAGCTGAGAAGCAAGTGAAAGCCTTAATTCAGCCTCTCTGAGCGTTAGTTTCCCTTTCTATAAAGAAGTAACTTAAGCTACATATCTTTTAGGGCCTTTCCGGGAATAACATGCTCTGGTTCTGGGAAGTAAAGTAGGAAAATTTGATGACATTAGAGAACAGATATCACTTGGAAAAAAGTAGTTAAAATAAATAAAAATTCAGGTGATATTGGTGGGCTCTTTGGATCACATGGTTATTAAAGTCTCCCACATGAAATCATACAAGGTAGGTTTTGGAGGGTACTTTATAGGCAATAGAATCAAGGACTGTGTCTAACTTGGCATAGGAAATAAACTCGGTGATCGCACCAGCCTTTTCTCATCTCTAATTGCAGTACATCTGTAATGGAAAGATGTCTTCAGGGAAGTGTACTGTTGACCAGCCTTCTGCCTGAACAGCATCATCTTAACACACATTTCATAAGGGATTTCACTGCTCTGACAAGTTATACATCTTCCGTGTAAGACCACAGTGACGTTGTGATGGTTCAACCCGCTGCCGGAGCTGGGATTCCCACACTGAAGCTGTAGTTCTGGAGTGAATTCAGATTAAATCTTTGTTCTCATTTCATCCTCTGGCACAGCTGCCTTAAAATTCGCCACCACCGATAGACAGAGGACTTTTCTTCAGATAATAACCCACAGGAAATTTCTTTCATGAATCAGACAAAGCAGTAGATCCAACTCACTATGGAGAGTTTGGGACAGTGACATGTCAGGCTGGCATGATAATCTAATTCGCCACATGATTCTTGAGCAGCCTTTGTGTGCTGGAAGCTATGTCAGACATCTGGGAAGGAGTGCCATGGTGTAATGTCCACAAAGGATTTCACCAGGCCTGATGTCCCAGCCAAAGCCTCCCTTACCTCCCCTTCTCAACAGGGAGAGACAGGGAATGTCAAATATATATGTATGTTGCTGAGGGATCTACTTTTTCCATTAATTTGCTAAACTGATTTAGACTCAGCTTCTCCAGGTCAAGGTTAAAATGCCTTAGGTCATCATTTTTTAATCACTACATTGTGGAATTGCATGACGGCATAAAAGGAGGTAGATTGGGGTTCAGATCTTGCCACTTTGACACCCCAGGTGTTAGCCACACATTTGCTATGAGCTTCTGTTTGCTGTTCTGTGAATTTGGAGCAATAATATCCTCTCCACAGAACACTGTGCCTTGGCGTGGATCTGGCTACACTAAGTAACTTGGCCATGATTTCCTTATCTGTGAAATGGGGATGATAAAAATAGTTTTTCCTTCATAAGGCTGTGCGAAGGTTAAGTGCATGGATGACATACAAAAAGCACTCCCTACAGCTGGGCACCTGGTCAGCCCTAAGTTAATGCTCCTTCCTACTGGTCAATAGAATGCACCTCTCGTAAGGGTGCTCAATAACTGTTCCCCTCCTCTTTCTTTTTCTTTTCCAAATTGCCCTCCTTGAGCACACAAAGAACCTGGAAGGCAGGGTGTCTATTATGTTAAGAATGTTCTGCAGTTTTCCAGTCTTCCTCTGAACATGCTTCAAGAAATACTCTTTGGGAACATCAAAGTCAAGGAAAGCTAAAGCACTGGAACAAAATTTCTAAAATAATATTTTACATACACAAACTCACAAAGCCGGGTTACCTTGGCCCAGTCTCCTACACTCTGTTCTTCAAATGCTAATCTGTAAAATGAGGGGATTGGAATAAGTTGTCTCTGGAATCTCTTCCAGCCTCAATAACAAAAGTGTCCATCATCTCTGATTACAAATGTGTGCATAAGTCCACTAACTTAGCTGGCAAAAGGATAGCACTGGAACCAAAGTTAAGATCATGATATAAGCTCTAACCCTGAACAAATGAGTACTGTCTGTAAATCGTGGGTCTTCAAAGGAGTGATGAGGATAGGTAGCAATTAATAATTTTCAAATTCGTCAGCAACTTGGAGTTCATGCCTGACTGACAATGGGTCTGTAGCTTCATGTTTAACATGCAAGCATGCTGGAGAGTAAATCTGCAAGTTTTCGAGCAGGCTGAGCTGGGTGGAGATGCTTGGCATGATGGTCTATGTCTTTGGTATTCCATTCAAGTAGGGGAAGCCTATTTTCAGTGGTGTCTCTATTCAAGCAAAGGTCTGATGGTGAAAGGTTAAGGCAGAAACAAAAGAGACATTCAGTAGGGGTATGACAGTTTGCGTGATCACAGAAAATAAACTCAGGAGATAGACTGAGTTGAAAGACTTGTTAATATCCTAGAGAGTTCTTCTTTGTATAGGGCTGGGGGATTATTTGGATTGACTTGGAATTGAAGAATAGCTCAATTGAAATGGTTTCTGACATGTAGGTATCCTCTCACTTTCTAAAGGTCTCGTTACACCACTCTGCTTTTATGAAAGACCTGTTAGTACTGGTTTTCACTTTTAGGAAGGAAAGGCGAAAAGCGAGCACAGGGTTCAGCATTCATTGTGCCCTTCACCATGACGGAGGCCGCGCACACCCCGAGCGGCTTTTACTACACGTCAGTGTCACTCTAGACTTTCCGTGCTATTTGGTATGATTTGGTAGGTTATTTGGGGAGTCTGAGAAAGATCAAAATGTTTTCATATAAATGAGTGGCATTGCTTCAGCTTACCAAGTTTTCACAGGAACTCTCCTTTCACGAGGGAAACCTGTATTCACTGTGCCGATGACCAGCGCCAAAGTCATTTTTGCAGCTACATGCAGTTACGACAACATAGCCCAGAGGTGTTAGAGGACATGAGGTGACCAGGGCCCAGTACGGCCTGGGCCTCAGTGGTGGGGGGGGGGAAGAGGCAGCATGGGTGGAACAGAAAGTAGCAGCACTTGACAATAGACTGATTCTATTATAGGACCTAACAACGTGATTAACATCAAATAAATGAAGGTGCTCCTTGGAAAGCTGCAACATTATCCAGGGCTGTCAGGCAAGCTGCATAGCGTTAGCATACAGAAATGGGCCCCTCCTTCTTCACCTCCCCAGGCGGGGTGTTCGGGCTCTGGGTTTAGCTATCAGATGTGATTTGATCTCCAGGCCTCTCACAGGGACCAAGATACCAGGGAGTCAGGGGGTCTGACAGTGATGCATTAGGTGATAGGATGCTCAGGCTGATTATGATACAGGCGACAGAAATGAATCACCTCCTGAATATGCTGACACTGGCGCCCCGGGAGGAGACGGAGCCTGGTCCTGGCACTGTCAGCGAGGCAGCAGTGCCTGGAGCTGTCTACGCCTGAGACTGGTAGGTTTCAGGTTGGAGGTAACTCCACAGTCCAGGCCCCTGTTGTTTTCTAGGCAATAAAACACAACGAAAAATACCTTAGCACCTTTGGGGAAGACAATTTATTGCCCGTTGCTTCTCACCTTTCAGCTCTTAATAGGTGTAAATGATGACAAAGTTACCAAATGGATTTTCTGATCACCTACTTAACTGCATTTGGAAGCTTGTAGTAAGCATCAATCAATGAAGTCATCATGAAGATGTCAACATAACATACACTAAATAGGACAAAAACTTGGTAATTCAGTGACTGGTGGGACCTAAAACAGTTAATAATTTTGCTACTCTTCAGACACTTACTTATGTTGCCATGTAGCTCGAGTTTGCTTCACATGAATTAATGTCCTATCTTCATTGCTCAATTAGATGGTACATTTCTTCAGAACAAAGTCATCATAATTTAAAATTCTTTGTAAATTCTTGACAGTTTTTAGCACATACTCCTTTGCATATTTTGGCATATTGAGAACTAAAGGAAATTATATTGATATATTAATTTCACCACAGGAAAAGATATGCAACCTCTCTTAGATACAAGAAAAGGCATGTATTATTTGCACAACAAATACTGGAGAAGGAGAAACATTAGGCTTTACTAAGTGGGAAAGATGAATGAGATGACGGAGGTGGCTGTTCTAGAATGCCCCTCAGGGCGATGGATGGTTTTTAGGAAGTGAGATTAGCAGGGTTCAAGAGAAGATGAAAGGAGGGACTGATGAGCCCTGGATGAATGTGTCTAAGAACACAGGTCCTTTTCTACTGTGGTAGAAAATCATACTAGAACTGTCCATGATTGGTAGAAAATAATCTTATTTTCAGCACCTCATGGCTGATAGCATTAGAGAAAAATCATCGGATTCATGGAATAGACAGCTATTTGTTGTGAGTCCTTGTTTTTTCAAATCCCACCAAACTGGCAGATTAAATGGATCTGTACATTTATAAATATAAGATTCGTTCATAGGGCCTATGTTTACAGCATATTTTCTTCTTTAAATCAAATCTAGGTTTTAATAAAGTCTATTTAGCCTATAAAATAAAAGAAAATAACAATGAGCATTGCTGAGGATTGTGAATGGAATCGCTGAAAAAATGCATTTATATTACGTCTGGAGAGAAATGAGATGCTTCACATGATGACATTATCTCAAATTATAACTTCCTGTTGTTTTCCAGAGTTTGTTAAAAAGCAATGATGTGTCATATTTAATCTGCTTTGTACTTACACTCACCATAATAAATATTAAGGTAGTATATTTATTACAATTCTTTTCACTTGAAAGACAATACTCATTAATTTTAAACCTTGTGTTGGTGTCCCTCCAGCACAGCATTCTAATATAACTGTCTCAATTCTGAATTCTTTTTACACAGGCTAGATCAGGACTGGAGGGGTAACACCACAATTACCTTCAATCTCAGGACTCAAGTTTTTTGTGGTTGTTTTTTGTTTGTTTGTTTCCTTTGGAAAATTCTCAATTACTACCTCTCCAAATTTCTTTGCTATCATCTCCATTTTTTTCTTCTGTGAATAGTATCAAATATGTGGTAGAGCTCTTCAATTTATACTTCATATGTCATAACTACTTTCTCATATTTCATGTCACTTCATCTCTGTGACTTTTTTTCTCTTTTTATAGCTTATTTGTCATTGCTCTATTTGGAACCAGAAAAGGGTGCATTAAAGTATGCATTCACTCCACCATTTTCACCAAAGTTCTCAGCAAAATTACTGTGTCCATTTATCTGCATCATGCTATTGAGCATATGACTTTGAAAGGATATCCAATAAGTTTACACTTACTAAGGCAAAGAATAAAACAATTTTTTTTCTTATTCTAGAAAGGGATAGGTTTAAGTAACATCTCAAATAAGAAAAGATATGGAAACAAAAAAGCAAAACCTAGGCAAATCCTTCTGTATAGAAAATTCCAGCTTTTTGTAATATATGTGTGTGTGTGTGTGTGTGTGTGTGTGTGTGTGTGTGTGTGTGTATATATATATATATATATATATATATCCCAAGCTGATAAACAAAAAGGGTAGCTATTCAGTTTAAACTGAAAACAAATGTGGATAAAGTGCACCTAATCCTGCAGAGAATGAGGGCGGCCCTTAAGAATTATGTCTATTCCATGCAATGAGACATAAATACATCCTCTAAATTTTAGAGCTTTAGGTGTGACTGCTTTAGTATGCCAAGTGAAACCTACGGAAGTGCAACAGCAAAACACATAAACCAATAAGCCATTTCTCTCTATACCACGTACTTAAATAATCCATTCTGAAGTTAGAGTATATCACTGGTAATAAAAATAAAGACTCTTTCTTCAATTACTATTCTAATTAGTTCAGCTTGACATTCTTTCACGGCTCTGTGAAACATCTCTAACGCATAATAGTTACCAAAACAACACATCCTATAGATGTGAACCTCTAAAAGCCTTGGGGTTGCAATTTATGTCTTAAATAAATATAAAATTCAGAGTGTTTTTCAAAGGTATTAGTTACCTTTGCTGGTTGAACTACATGAGCAGGTTCGAGAAGCAGGTTTTATAAATTCTGTCACTAGAATAAGTTAGGTTCCAGCTCTCTATCCCCCCCTTTTAGAATATAAGCTCCATCAGGTCTTATAGAATGGACTCCAGTCTGCCTTGCCCAGCACCACATTCTCAATACATATATTCAACAACTGTTTCATTAATGAACATTTATCTCTTAGCTAATGCTTTTCTCAGTTTCTGAGGCAAAACATGACTTAAACTAGGAACCCAAAATTCAACACTAAAACCTTGACATATTTTAAATTCAGTTTTCTCTCAATCAGGTATAACAATCTTTTCCATGAAATAAATAAAATACTAATCATGGATAATATCTTAAATTCAACTTCTTCATCTCTTGATCAAATATAATCATCTTTTCCATGAAAATGGTAAAATGTTTAGTGATTTTGAATAATATGAAGATAAGGTTAATGTGATATGAATACATTTTATTGTGTGTTGAATATATCTGTTCCCTGTAAGAATATCTGCTTCTTTGATGCATGTCTGTTTTGGGGTTTTTGCTTTTGAGCTTCCATTTCATTTTCTGACTTTACCTAGATTGTTCCCCAGTCACTGCTAATCAGATTCCAGCAAACAGGAATATTGAAAAATCACGGGACTCAAGGTTGTACTAAAGATCCCCAAGCAACTGTTTTCTTATTTGTGAACATCTGGCCTATCTTCTTATAGCAAATCTCAAATGGGCATGACATGCCTTGCCTTGATTTTGCATTCAGTCTTAATGGTAGTCAACTTAGAGTTTGTCTGTTTATTTGGTGTCCATCTTGTATATGAGAAACAAAAAGCCAGAGCTCCCTACTCCTTATACAAGCTTTCCTACAGCAGACTAGGCCAATGAGGAGTTCTAGAGAAGTTTCCAGGCCTGCTTCTCTTCTGCCCTCACCACCAAGGCACAGCGAGAGCAGCTGGGGAAGGCCTGCATTCTGCCTTCTACAGCAGAGATGCACTTGGACCGATTCTTAATCTATTTCGGGAGAGGTTCATGATTGTTCTTCCAGACAGCATCTGTGAAGGCTCATCTTAAATTTGCCATTGAGCAATCTGTGCTTTGGGATTTCATTGTCCTTTTTGAGACCAGGGAGACTGAAGCCATTTCTCTGCCATTAAAGATTATTCCAAACATGAATGATAAAAAGCTTTCAGGATCCATAATGAAAGGAGCTATGTGAAAACATGAGCAAACTAAACTGTGAATTATCTGGAACATTGGTTCTTAACTGGGTGATCTTGCTCCCGGGATATTTGGCAGTGCCTGGAGACAGTACCGACGGTCACATCTGTGTGGCATCCGACTGGCCTCTAGCAGATACAGGCCAGAGATGCTGCTGAACACGCAACACAGAGGGCCGAACAAACCATCAGCGGCACAAAATTTAGTAAGGAGAGCTGAGCAGTCATCTTCAGTGGTGCTCCTTTAGTTCCCTCGTGAGGTTCATGCCTCGTGTTCTCTATTTTCTATATGTTATGATGCTCTGACGTCACGAGGCCTTGCTCATTCTGGAGAGACTGTCCCTCCCAGCAACAGCAACTTCCTGTGCATTGTCAACCACTTGCCTGTGGACAGTCCTTCCGTGTGCTGTCCAACCAACCCAGGACCCTTACTCCCAGCCACCTCCTTCATCCAGCTCTCACACATGAAGCCACCATCCCTCCAGCCCTAAGTTATCCTGCAGCCAGGTATCAGACAACTGGAGACACCGCTGGGACCCCGAGCCCACTGAAATCATTCCAACTACCCAGTCCTAAATGTTCCCAGCCTACCTGCTCTGCCTTGCCCGTTCGTTCCCACAAACTCACAGTGAGGCTTCTGACCACCCATCCCCGCCTCTGCCCCCTGAGTGACGCTGGTGCTTCCCCACATGTATGGCCCTGCATGACCTGCTCTTCCTCCTGTTTCTTGGGATCTCTAATTATAAACGCCTTCCTTCATGACAGTCATTTCGGTGTCTAGGTGTCATATCATACCTGATTAAAACAAATCCCAGGTGCCTTTTAAAATGATTAGTAACTACGGGGATTAAAATGAAAGAAAATTTTAACCTACACCTATTTTTAAGCCCTGTGAAGTAAGTGTCATCACTATTTCTGAAAAGGGCTCTAACAGAAGTTTTTACAAAGTACGGTGTTAGGTTAGTCACCTCCTCTCTTAAAACCTATGTGCTTATGTGTACAACGGGGCGTAAGCACTCACGCCACAATGTCGCTGGATGTGCCTGGCACATAGGGCATGCAGAGCACTGAGCATCTCAGTGAGGTCTCAGTGAACGTGAGCTCTTATTCCGCTAACCGAAAGAGTAGTGACTGGCCACCAAGGTTAACTGGGGAGGTAAAATCTTACAAATGAATAGAAATTCAAGGTGGAGAAGAATCGGGAAAGAATTCCATAGAAGGACAGCATTCACAATGCGTGGAGTGGTGGCAGTAAACACCCAAACTATAGGGGTGTTTTCCTTCATTTCTCCTTTTTCTTTTACTTTTTCTCAGTTAAGAGGTCACTCTTGGTGATTTAATATTTTATAATTAAATATTTAACATAATAAAAATTATAATAATTTTAAAATAATTACAAATAATATTTTAATGCTTTTCTAATATATATCAGTTATATACATTATTATAGTTAATTTATACATTATATATAATTTATGTACTGCATACATGTAATGTTTTATTTCCCTTTCCTCACCGATAGAACATATGTCAACTATCCCAAGCTAAAGGAATTTCTTCAGGTTTCCCTGGTCTCCGCAGACAGTGCTTTTCTTAATCACCTTTGTTCTCATCTTTCTTCTCAAGAAGGAAGAAAAAGCAATAGTATGATTCCTATTGGTTTGTTTTCTTCAAGTGCTTCATGCTCCAGGCTCATGGCTGCCCCCAGTATATGATTTTTTGTTAGAAGAATGAGCGTTGTTGAGACACAGCCTGTAACAGTTCCCTGGAGCTATTGCAGCAGAGCTCATGTAATAAATACATAATTACGAACTTGTTAAAAGAGACACTATTTACTCATTTGTCCAACATGGCTCCTTTCAGTCTGCCCCGAAAGTTAATCTATATTTAGTCAGTGTCATATTGATCTGCAACCACAGTACACTCTAATGCTACTACAAAAACACACCATTAAAAAACAGAACTTGATGAGAAAAATTCACTGCAAGTTTCATCTCATTTTGAAACAGTGGAAGGAAGAAAAATAGCCCTTCATTTTCCATCCTTACGCCTTTATTAAAAACGATACCAGAAGAATGAACACTAATGTCCAGTCTGATCACATCATAGTAGCAAATCTCCAGGTCTTTCCAAATATCATGCATTTTATGAAATTCAATTTGGGGGAAATTAATGACAAAAGACCACAGAATTGTTGGAACTAGGTTCTCTGTAAATGGGTGTTCATGGCACTATTCATTCTGTTTTTCTGTATGTTTAGAACTTTTTATGATAAAGGGTTTAACATTTTTAATAACTATTTCTCAATACTATGTATAATTTGGGTAAATACTTCCTAAAATTAGATAATTTAAGGTAAAGTGTATGTCATCAGCATGAAATTACAATAGGACAACACATAGATGTCAGAGTAAACTAGAATCTGTTTAAAATAGAGTTGACACTCTGAGAAGAATTTCCTTTATGATCACAAATAGTACAAAGTTAAGTTTTCATATCTAAGTTGTATGTTTGCATGTGAAATGATGCAGAAGAATTACTTTACTACTTAGAGAAAAATAAAAACATTATGAGTAAATTTTATTTATTTGGTACTTAAAGTCTAAATACCATAACACAAGTGGAACAGCTCCAACTACAAATGGGCAGGGCATAAAATAAATCCTATATTACAGTTTTAAAATGTTTTACAACTTAGTACTGTTTTATTCATCGAGTCGGAAATTTCTAGGTGAATAAGCGAGTTTACATTTGTAAATCAGAAAACTTCACAGGCAATTTTTTCATTCTACAACGAAACCACTTTTGTTGTGTGTTTGAGGGTTGTGTCTCAGGCAAACAAGATCTGTGGTGACATAAATGTGGCTGAAAATACCACTGATGTCCAACTTTCCTTTCTACCCTGTGCATATATTAAAAACTATCAATTAGCTGATGGTTTTAGTTGGGTTTTTTAGCACAGCCTGGAAAGTTAATATTAATAATCTTGCTGCTTCTGTGCCTCGAAAGATAGTTTAGTTTCCTACAGTAACCAATAAATCTTTGGTAAGACTTATTCATATACCAAGAGAGGGATTCCAAGTATTTATTTGTTACAACCACCAAGATTAAGCAAATAAAGTGTTATGTATTAATAATTTTTCAACTTTGAATCTATCAAAAATACTATGCCAATGTAAGAACTTACAGTGAAGGACATTTGTGTTCTATCTCATTGCTGCAAAAATTTTTGAAATTATAATAGGTAATCAAAAATTAAATTTATTTAAGGAGCATATTTATGGTTAGATTGTGAGGTGGATAACAGGAATCTAAATGAGGGAATAAGTTAGATAGAAAAAGTTCAATGCATTACGAATAATATCTGTGCCTGCTTAGGTACTATCCTGGGCATCAATAATGCTACAGAGCAATTGATATTATCACCAATTTACAGACAGAGAAACTAAATGCTTCAAAGCTTAAATGACTTGTCCAAGTTAAAGAGTTAGTAACTTGTGGAAACAGTATTCTTCTTAAGGCTTTAGCCTAAAGACCACAAACTCAGTGTCTGTCATTTTCATGGCCCCATTGTATACAAACAGAGTTCCTGAAAAAGCCAATGCAATTTCGAGGGAGTAATTTGCAATAGGGAGAAGAGTGTAGCACAATATTTCACATAATTCTGTGCAGCCTTGAATGGCTAAGAGATTTATCACTATAGTCTTTACATTTTACATTTAGCAGATGTGAAGAAGTTCTTGGTTAAAGGGGCTAATTAATGATACCTTGAAGTGATGGTTAAATTCACCCCAACCATGTCTCTCATTGTCTACAAAATCAATAAGGACTTTATTAGAATGTTCTTTTATATCCAATTCTATAACCTGGGAAATTGGGTTTTGCCTAGTGACTAGACATAGTGGGAAATCTGTTTTCCTTTTTATTTTTAAATTGATATTCAATATTATAGGTTTGTTAACCCCATGCTGAGATAGATCAGCAATCAGCCTGTCTGGTTTTTATTTTTTAGCATCTCAATTCTTATTTCAAACAAGTCATGACTTCTGTTTTTTCATCAATATGTATGAAAAACTTGGCCTGTTCTGTAGAAGTAGTCTCTCACAGCTAAAGCAATCAACTCCAAGTCAACAGTACTTAAGTTTTTCTTTGTCGAACTGCTTACTGATATGTGACCCTGGGAAAGTCACTTCATGTCTTTGAAGTCAATTTGTTGCAAGGGTAAGATCTGTAATACCTGCCACATACTCATATTATCATTGCTATTAATTACGTGAAGTAATTGAATTTTGCAACTGTTTTAGACAGTAGTTGAAGGACGGGAAATTAGCGAGTGCATGTAGCACATGGAACCATTAGATATTTAAAATTTTGTGAAGACATAAGAAAAAATAACATTGTTCTTTTTGCACTTTATTTAAAATTTATCTGCCACTTGTCACCAACGATACCTTAGCTTGTGTGATGACATCAGCCACATCCCTCAATGAAAATGGCTTGGAAGCCCTTTGAGTAATCGTAAGATAATGTATTTTATGAAAGCACGTATCGAGTACTTGAATACACCATCTCAGTGAATCCTCACCGATACCTTGTGACACTTACACTGTCATCTTCTCCGTTTTAGAGCTGTGGAAATCAAGGCTCAGCATATTATGGCAATACCAAAACCACTAAGTACTAGAGCCAGGATTTGAGCCTGTGCTCTTAATTCTCTTTCTCCCTCTAACATGGAAGAAGTTTTTCTGTATCTAGGAAGATATAGAGTGGTTAGACCATTAAAAACAATAATTATTATTATGTCTATTTTTGTTATTATTTGTGACCATTCTAAATTGGACAGTATGAGCAATGTCATAAATGTTTAAAGAAAACTAATAGCTTCATTCAGTTGATATCAGTTAACCTTCGCTGCATAACAAAGTACCCCAAACTCAGGAGCTTAATAAAAAACTGAACATTTATTTATTCACGATTCTTGATGTTATCTGGATGGTTCTTCTGTCTCTAATGGGCCCATTCATGCTTCTGTGGTCAGCTCTCAAGTTGGCAGAGGGCTGGCTGACTGGTCCAGGATGGCCTCTGCTGGGATGACTTGTCTCTGTTTCTTGTGATTTGTCACCCTCCAGCAGCCCGGCCCACGTAGTTCAACTTGGTGTTAGCCAGGTTAGATGGCGCAGGAGCCAGAAGCCTCTTGGGGCTTACATTTGGAAAAGAATGTCATCACTTTCACTGCATTCTATTACCCAAAGCCAGTTCCAGGACATCCCAGCCTCAAGGAGTAAAGGAATACACTTTATTTCTTGATGGGGAAAGCTGCAATTCACATTGCAAGAAACATGACACAGAGAGGGAAGAATTGTGGCCATTTTTAGCAGATTAAATACACACAACCACCTTTATCAGTTAAACATTTTAAAAGAACAATATGGCAATAACCGTTTTTGTGAAAATCTAGTTCGTTCTTTCCACGGGGGTTAGAATGGCATGTTAAGTATCCTTTTATTGGACAAGTATCTGTGATCAGGAACACCAGAAATAGTGTCAGTCTCTTAGGACTTGAGTTCTGGACTGAAGTTATCAAACTGTGATTAATGATAATCCTGAAATAATAGTCATTTCATATCTGATTTACATTTCTCTATAAGGTTACCTTAGGCATTATCATTGTCAAATCGAATTTAATAGAATTTTCACTTATTTCATTCTAAATAGCTTGTGTGTATTTGGAGAAGTTCCCTGTATACTTGTCCTGACTCTCACCAAAGGATATTCCGTCCTTTGTGAGGTTGTTCTAATTGTACCATTCCCTGTATTAACATTAATTAGCAAACTCATCTTTCAATTTCCCCCCTCTTTTGGACAGATTCAGTCAGGATTGGGTAGGAAGGGAATTTAATTAATCTATCAACAAATTGAATTTTTCATTAGGTATTTTGGTTTCATCATATGTGTGTGTGTGTGTGTGTGTGTGTATGCACACATATATACATATATATAGTGTTATATATATGAGAATACTTATTTTGAACTGGAGTTACCTAAAGATTTTCTTATTAGGATGACAAAGAATTTAGCTATTTCTCCCCAAAGCATGATATATGATAAAATATACTATCAATGTTCCTTTGGGGTAATTTTCAAGTAGATTCTGTTACTATTGATTTAGATTGGAGATTTTTTCCTAGATTGAACCTTGCTATACTGATGGAAGGACTGTTTTATAGTAAATGTATCAGTAGCTGGATGTGTATAAACACTGACTATTTATTGTTTAAGAATAAAGGAGTTTTCAATAGTGCTAATCTCAAATGCAATTAAAGCTTGCATTCTTTATGTGCCCCTATGGTCATCTGTTTGCCCAAGGAATTTATTGAAACAGAAACATTTAATTAAACTGTTTTCAGCACTTGGGCAAAAATACAATTTAAGGTGTGACATTCCACTTAAAGAAAAAGAAAGGAAAGAATATGAATAACTATTCTTTATTCCAGTCTAGTTCCTTGTCTCTAAGAATGTGTAGATTTTCAAATAGTAAAGGATATATGTCAAATTTTTCTTCATGTCCAACTCTGACACACACACACACACACACATTGTGTACACTTACACACCATGTATATACATGTGCAAGTACTTGCAGAAAGAGCGAACTCTATTCTTGTAATGTTTCCTTCAGTAATGAATTTACAAAGCATGAACTCTTATGCCAAATAAGCAAGCTACTGCAGTGAATGTGAGTGGTATTTTAGGATAAAATTCACTTTTACTCCCAGCTCCTAACTAGCTACATTTTTTTTCTTCTGAAAATGAAAGGCTTAGAATTCTCCCAGCATTTTGTACAATCACCTACTTCTATGAATTCACATAAGCATAGAGAGACTTTTCCTAAAATAAACATCTTTATGTGTATTTTTTTACATGCTTTGTAAACGTGTGATATACAAATGGGGCAAATGAAAATAAAACGGGAAAACAATGTTGCTTGGTGTTTAGTGATCCTGTAGCTTGCATAATAGTCCATGCTTAAGTAGACACATTACAAACTCACGTCTTGTCCTGACATATTTACGTGGAGGGAGTCAAGCCTTCAGTGAGCACTACCAGGTCTTTGGAGTTAGAAAACTGACCTTAAATTTTTCACATTTGGTTATATTAAAAGAAGAATCTAGTCTCAAGAAATGTAGTCTCTTTTTTTATGAAAAGCATCTCAACATCTTTAGTTAACAAATATACACCTATTTTGTGGTATACTTTTATGCACAAATTTTGTTTTATTTTGCTTTTAAACCTGATGAATCAAGAAAATGTCAAAACCAATGGGGATAGATTTAACTTTATTAATAGCAAGGGTTAAAATAACCATTGCTATTTCCAAAATAACCCAAAAGATATTATCATACTACTGTGACACTGTGTATTTCAAATGTATTTTTTAAAATGAACTTTTATATTAGTTTCTATTCTTTATCAAAAAAGACAGACATATCAGATATGAATCTGTAGCAAGAACAAAAGAGTCAATCCTTCCAAACATACCTTAATACTTTTTAAATGGTTGATTTATTTTCCTAATTTCCTGCAAGTTATTTCTCATTATACCCATTCCTCTCTAAGAAAGCCAAGGAACCTTTTGTTTTGTTCTCATCTAAAGTGTAGACTTTACTAAAAAAAAACCGAAAGAAGCATCACTACTATGTGTTTTTAGAGATATGAAAATAACTAACAAATACATTCTCTAAAGGGACTGTTTTTCATAATAAAGTTTCTATGATTTTGTAGAACAATTTAGTTCTTTGAATGTGTGTGCACATAACTAATAAAAATAAAACATTCTTTCATTTAAAAAAAATAATAAAGTGTAGACTTCTCTTAAGTGATCAGGTACGAATAATACGTAATTACTACCACTGTGGCCTGGTTATTATTTTATTATTCGAACCTATGTAGGAGGACACTGAAGAAGCCGTGCCCTGAATCTAAGTCACAAACTTCTAATCAATTGAGTTTATTTGTTCTTTATTACACCGTGAAGCACTTAACACATAAAGTACTTTGTGAACCGCAAGGCACTGTGTAAACCTCAGCATTATCACTACGAAGTTTTGAAAAGTCGACAGCATTCTTACCCATCCTCAGGTGCTTGCCCCACATTGAAGTAAATCACTGTGATAAGAGAATAGTATTCTGAGGCTAAGTAGGACACATAAAAGAGGTGACACAGCTCTAAGTGGTGCTCAGGCCCCTCCACTCTCAGGAGGCAAAACCCTCTGGCCTTTGAAAATTGACATATTGGCCTCCACATCTTCTCTTCCCCAGGCTGCCTTGCAGAACTAACTTACTCTCATGTAGCAGTCAGAACCCTGAATCCCACTTCAAAAAGTCTCAGTCTATAAATTATAAGATCAGCTACTCACCATCATGCAAATACGGCATAAACATTAACCGAAAGAAAACAAATGTTTAAGGTTTTCTCTTATGTGATAATTGAGGTTCATTTCATAACAGCCAGGAAAATCCCTTCTGTAGGAAACAGAGCCTCATGTGGAAGCTGAAGAGCTGAATTTGAATTCAAAAGACCTGAATGTCAATCCAGCTTGGCCCAACTCCTTAAACTCTCTGAGCCTCAGTTTTCTCATCTATGATGTGGAGATATCAATTTGTACATCGCAACACCCCTATACATTCCAAATAATTAAAGTTAACATCACCCTTCACAGAGTAGGGCCTACCGTGATCACCTTTCATAAATTCATAACTTAAGCTTGAATTTTCTATCAAATGCAACATTTGGCATGCTTGCACAATGAGGAGCCAGAATAACTAATAGAGATATCATTTCAGATCCCCATGTCAGTAGAGTATAGATGGCAAATTAGCCAAAATTATAATTTATTAGTTAATCTACACCAACATGTTTGTGAACATAAAGTTATCTTTATTTTCAAAAGTTTCCAAAACTTAACCAGTGTCTGAACTTTAAATCAATGACCTCAGGCATATTTGAGTGGAAATAAAAATGTCCAACGTGACTTCCTTTGTGATCATCGCCTCTCTATACCCCATTTTGTAATGGTAACAGGACTAGACAGTGGAGAGACAATACTGAATGAGAATCTGTATGCTAATGGCACCCCACTATGAATCCAGGGGTGCATCTTTCTTTGCGAAAGAGTGGGGACATTCCTTCAATTGCTAACACTGTAGTGACAGTGAGTTGCAGGATATTCGGCAGCCCTATTAGTTATCCTGACTCATTGTGGTTCAAGGATGCTGAACCCTGCATTCAACACAAACAGTCGAGTTCAAACTATGAAAACTTGCTATCATGCCCTCCACTAAAACAGACCTTGTCTATCTCCTGTGTGACATACCAAAGGAGCAGAAATAGAACAGGAGAGGAGTTCCAGCGGTGAAGAACGCAGGCGGGGTGTCACACGGACACTGGTTCTAATCTCAGCTCTGTCCTTACCTCGCTGCGTAGGCCAGGGCAGGCAGCGACATAGCTCAAGAGCTCCATTTTCTAACCTGTACGATGGGCACGATAAACCTTCACGGAGGTGTTGTGAAGACTAAAGGAGATGTTTGCCAACACCAGGCACAGCAGCGCTTCACAAATACCAGCAGTTATCAGCAGTTGCTATTTAAATATGACATGGTATTTTTGTCCCACTCTGAAGTTAAACACAAGCTTGTGATAAAAAGCGCTACAATAAATTTGACTCAGATTTGGATTCTGAAACAGCACTTGAAGTGCATGGAAAGTTTTCTTACTTTACCCTGCCCAGAATCCTGAAACCCCAATTTCATAAGCGGACTCCAGTGAATTGAAATTTCCTCAATAAGATCAAGCAACCGTTCAGGCTAGCAGCACGCTCTCCCTCCTGTAAAAGTGGGTGGCGTTAGGCCTACACTAGACAGCATCGCTGGTCCATGATTTCAGGCGTGGGGTGCTGGCTCTGCTCCTTAACTTTATACAGTCAGAATCGAACTATCTGTTCGCATAGTGGCCAGTGCCCACCTTGGGTAAATGAGAGATAAGCCACCGTTGGAGGCTGTGTCTTTCAGGCGTTGGAAGTGATAAAGATGGCAGAATTTGTTTTGGCCTGTTGGAACCACATTTTCTTTGACAAAGATGTTCAGAATCCCAGTGCACCCCATTATTCTATGCCCTCTAAGCCGAGCTCAAATATGCTTTGTACAAAAACTGTTTTGTACAAAGTTGGCAACTCTTCTCTGATGTGAACCTCACAGAAGTTGTGTCCTTTTTTGTGACCCTCCTGTACCTCCGGACTTCAGCACCCACTACAATGCCTGGTAACAAAGGAGCCTGACACAAGTTCTACGTTTAGAAACTCAGTGTGCCAGGGGCAAAGAATTTTCCTGAGAGACCTTGGTTCCCCAACCTTTACAGCAGTGGCACTCAAACTTTAATTTGCATAAAAATCACCTGAGGGAACTCTTTAAAAATGCAGATTCCATGGCATCCCCTGCCCATTCCAATTCAGTCAGCCTGGGGAAGAGTTCTGGACTTGGAATTTTTTTATAAGCATCCTAGTTTGTTTGTTTTTTATGTAGGTGGTCATTCTGGAAGACAATGAAGGAAACAACACTTTATAGTATTAAAAAATTTCGAATTTAAAAATATGTGATCACAAACAAAAGGTATAGAAGACAAATATACTCATAGGAGGTCTGACAATTAAGTTCACTTAATTGTGCACTTGCAGCACCGTACGAACAACTCAGTAAGGTGTCATAACCTTGGTATGTCTGTGTCTCGCAGCTGTGTTCGTGTCGACGTGTGGCAGTGTCTAGCTGAATGACGTTCGTTACTGTTGTTGCGTGTTTTTGGGTGACTGTGAAAATATTGCAGTTTGAATTAGATCAATGAGCAAACATTAAATTTCTTGTTAAACTTGGCAAGAGTGGAAATGAAATCTGGGACATGTTATTTCAAGTTTCTGGAGATAGATAATGCCATGAAAACAATGGCAGTGTACAAATGGATTAAATGTTTTTCTGAAGGGAGAGAAAGTGTCACTGATGAAGAGAGATCAGGACAGCCAGTAACAAGCAGGACTGACAAAAACACTGCAAAAATTCATCAAATTGTGGGTCAAAATCAATGGCTGACTGTGAGAATAGTACACAAAGTTAAACATTGAGAGAGAAACAGAAAACTCTTAACTAAAAATCTTAGCATGAGAAAATTGTGTGCAAAAATGGTCCCAAAGGAGCTCACCAAATGAACAAAAACAAAGGAGACTCAAAATTTGCCAAGACCTTTTGAAGAGGCAAGATCATGGTTTGGGCCATGTTACCACTGGTGATGAAACACGGGTGTACCAATACGACCCTGAAACAAAGCATCAATGTGCACAATGGAAGTCAGCCAATTCTCTATGACCAAAAAATTTCCATCAGTCCAAATCAAGAGTCAAAACAATGTCGCTAAACTTTTTTGATATCAAAAGGGTTGTTGATTATGAATTTGTACCAGCTGGACAAACAGTCAACCAAGTTTGTTATTTGGAAGTAGTGAAAGGCTCCATGAAAAAGTTAGACAAAAATGACCTGAACTTTTCACCAACAACTCATGGCTGTTGCATCATGACAATTCACCAGTTCACACAGCACTATCTGTGAGGGAAGCCAGTACACAAATAACTGTATTGGAACACCCTCCCTACTCACCTGATCTGGCCCCCAATGAATTTTGTTACCCAAAGATAAAGAAAATATTGAAAGTAGATATTTTTATGTCATTCAGGATATCAAGGGTCATACGATTACAGCTCTGATGGCCATTCCATGAAAACAGTTCCAAAATTGCTTTGAAGGGTGGACTAGGCACTGTCATTGGTGCATAGCTTCCCGAGGGGAGTACTTCAAAGGTGATAGTAGTGATATTCAGCAATGAGGTATGTAGCATTTTTTGTAGGATGAGTTCATGAACTTAAGCATCAGAACTCATAGTTTGAATTTGTTCAGATACTCTATTATATAGTAGAAACACTCTATGGTGTCTCTGTATCTTCAGCTTCCCTCTCCTAGTATGTTAGGGGGCAACAACAACAACAACAACAAAGGTAATAATAATAATAGCATGCCTTTTTAAAGTCCATTGCTTTTTAATCAGAAACAGAGATAGTATGCAATGAGTAAAAGCTTTGGCTTTGGAGTACTGCTGATGACATCTAACTTTGAGTGACTATTTCCTCATTTTTCCTAAAACAGAGAAAGTATTTCCTTTGCAGGTTGTTGTAAAGGACTTAGTAACTACCGCAGGCCTTTCCCAGGGCCTGCACACACATTAGGTCTCAGCGCTGGTGTGTTCCTCTATGTGCCCCACAGAGGTGCAGGAAACGTTAAGAGGCCACTCAGGAAATATTATCACCTCACATTGTTTCAGCATACCATGCTGGGCAGGTTTCGGAAGGTATTGGTCCCTGCCTTAGTCATTTCATGCTGGTAGAACAGAATACCATAGAATGAGTGGCTTATAAACAGCAGAAATTTATTTCTCATCATTCTGGAAGCCAGTAAATCCAAGATTAAGGCACCGGCAGATTCAGGATCTGGTGAGGACATACTTCCTGCTTCACAGATGTCCCATCTTCTCACTGTATTCCTCGCTTGTAAGAAGGGTCTAAGAAACTCTCCTTTGTAAGGGCACTAATCCCATTTGTGATCCATTCTCATGGCCTAACTACCTCCCAAAGACGCTACCTTCTGATACCATCATATTGGGGGATAGGATTTCAACATATGGATTTGGAAGGGACACAAACATTCAGTCTGTAGCAATCCCCATGAACTTCTTTATGTTTGCTGAACTGACACACACACCAGCTTTTTCCTGAAGCACTAGATAGTAGAATACAGTTTCTAATATAAATGGAAGACACGTCAAGCCAGTGTTCTTTACAGTTAGGTCTACTACTGATGAGTCAGAGCCACAGGAACGAGAATGTTCCATCACACTGACAGTCAGATCAATTTCTCGTACCATTCTGGAGATGAGTAACAAAGACTAATCATCAGCTAGTCTCAGAACACCCTCTCTTCCCTGGACATCGGGCCAAAGACACACTAACACATTCTTATGTTTCAACTGCTTTTCTTTCCAAACTATATGAAGACCATCCCCTTCCATCTTCAAAAGTCTGCCTTGTTCAGATATTCTGTACTACTTGCTAAAACGTGAGAGACATATGATTTAGAGAACATATCTAAAGAGAGCAGTATCAGCATGCTTCGGAGTTAGCTTAATGCTTGAAATTATGTTCTTGTTCATTGAAGATCAAAATACTTCAGTGTTGGTATAGAGAGCAAAGGAGAGAACCAGAAGCAATCTATTTTTTCCAAAAGGACTCCATTAGTTAGCCAGGTCTGCCATAATAAAGTACCACTAACTGAGAGGCTTAAACAACGGAAAGTTTTAAAATAATTTTTTAAAATGTCAATTACAATACACATAAAATATTATATTAGTTTCAGGTGTACAACATAGTAATTAGACATTTATGTAACTTACAAGGTAATCCCCCAATAAGTCTAGTACCCATCTGGCACCATTTATGGTATTACAATATTCTTGACTTTATTTTTTATGCTTTACTTTACATCCCCATGACTATTTTGTAACTACCAATCTGTACTTATTAATTCCTTCCCATTTTCCACCCACTCTTCCCAACTTCCTTTCCTCTGGTATCCATCAAAATGGTCTCTGTATCTATGAGTTTGTTTCTGGTATTTTTGTTCACTTATTTTTTTCTTTAGGTTCCACATATAAGTGAAATCATATTGCATTTGTCTTTCTCTGTCTGACTTACTCCACTCAACACAATACCCTCTAGGTTCATTCATGTTATAAGCAACAGAAATTTATTCTATCAAAATTTTGGAGGCTGGAGGTCTGAGATAAGATGTCAGCAGAGTCATGCCCCTTCTGAAGGTGCTAAGGAAGGCTTGATGCCAGGCCTCTGTCTTAGCTTGTGAGTTCCTTGGCTTATGACAACATAACTCCAGCCTTCACCTACATGCTGATGTCCTGTGCATGTGTCTGTGCCCAAATCCCTCATGTTCATAAAAACACAAGTCATATTAGGTTAGATGTTCACCCTACTCCATCCAGTGTCACCTCATTTTAACTAATTACATCTGCAATAACCATATTACCAAAGAAGTTTCCATTCTGAGGTACTGGGTGTTAGGATTTCAACAAATGAATTGGGAGGGAGGGGAAGGGATGCAATTCAGCCCATAAACAGACTCTTACAGGCAAATTTATATGAGTGTTTTATTAGGACTCAGTGTTTTGTATCGTACAAGGACAGGATGAATTAGCCTAAAATTTTTCTTAAAATAAGAACAGTATTATATGGTAATTACCATTTTGTAGGAGTTTCCCTGTGTGGGCTACATGAAAATGTCTTGTTTGAAAAAGACATATCTATAAATAGCCGAGTGCATTGACCCGTTGAATGGGATCACATGCTATTCGCCACTTAAATGTTCTTGACTTTATACAAGGATTGATGAGTGAATATTTTCCTAGAAGTAAAGTGATAATTTTAAAGTAAGCCATATGTTGGTCTTGTAAAGAAAGTAATAAGTCAATAAAACTAATAAAATTATGCTAGAATCACCAAAATTTGCCTTTTAAAACCATGATGAAATAAAAATGATCTCCAAGCCAAGTTATTTTTTCATGGAAACTGACATTTAAATCAGAAATCACTTAACAGTGGTTAGACCTGAAATTCAAAAGGCATTACCTGAGATTAATGGCTACCATACTCATATGGACATACAAAAGAAGGATCACATTTCAATTTTACTTTTAAACTAATTTTATATGACAGGATCGTGTTTGAGCCCCATATGTTCTACTCTAAACTCCTGTTTCCATTCACTGAAAATTTCTGCAGAGCAGATTGTTAAATTCTCATTTTATTTTTCTGGGGGTAAAAATAAAGGCTTTTTTGACAGTCTAGCAATATTAAGATATTCTGATTAACAAAAGCAAAGTTTCTAAAATGAAGTTTTAAATTGGGTAATAGTCAAGGGTATGATTAAAAACTAGTTCATTTGCATTATTTGAACAGCCATTGAATATCGTCCATCTTTATTGAGAACAAACAGCACAGTCAATTCAGTCAGAATTCACCTGAAGCAGAAGTCAAGGGCTTTCTAGTTCTTGACCAAACAATGCAAGGATTTGTTGCTGTTGTCGTTGTTGTTGTTGTTGTTGTTTCAGTCTTGCTTCTCTGCCCATTTCTAGTTATTTAATATCTCCATATCTGGGCTTTTCTCACAAAGAAAATGGGACTATTAATTCTCAATCATACACATGAAGATTGATGAATAATTGTTCATCCATTATAGATCGGTCATTGTCTTTATAAACCGTAGCTTTATTAACATTTCAGATCAGTGCTTTTTTTAAAGTAAGTTGAGTGATAAAATATTGTCAATGCATATTATAGGAGTTGCAGCTTGACAGTCTATGAAACCAGCCCAGATCTCTAACCTGGAAACATACCTGGCCAAGTTCTAGATTATCCCCTGTATGGAGCAGAGGTCCAAGAAGTCAACCTAATGAAGTGTTGTCTTGTTTTTATCTCTGTTTGCTAAAGACCCATTAGGGAATGATGAGGCTGGCCACTATTTAGTTGAGTTTAACTTTTCAAACAGCCCTAGTGGGTTTTTATTCTTTACTATTCCTTCCCTCATCATTGCTACAAAATCAAGATGATCCTCAGTATTGAGCATGCAATCCCTTGGCCACACTCTTCCAGAATGCCTAATGGAAAGTCAAGAATATCCCAGGTGAATGTCTTGCCTATGCCTGTATTTGTATTTTCAATGGATATTACAAAATTAGGCTATAAATTAAAATTTGAAAAGTTTGAAATAGGACATTTTTCTAGTAGTCCTCCATTTCATCTGTTTTCTTAAGTCTCCTGTCTTAGTTCATTTTAAAATCAGTTTATCAATAATATGCTCTTCACCTGTGCTTAGCTGTATTCTGACCTTCATGTCATCTCAGCAATTTCTCACCATCTTAGTTGTTGTCATTGACCCTTTGTGTAACCCATGTGAAACTCCATCTTCTATCACATGTTGAGATAGTCTCTCTAACTGGTCAACTGTCCTTCACCAAGTGTACTAGGAAATTCTTTAATGAAATAAATTTGTGAAAGTTTTAAAGAATAATGGTCATTTCTTTCTTCTTTCCATTGTAATTCCCAAACCTTATTTTTAAAAGTCACTACAATATTATGTAAGCTTTCTTTTTTTTTAATGTGGAAGGGAAAGAAGATGGTGGTGTATATATGTGTGTGTGTGTGCCCATGAATACCAGATTGCCTTTTATTGCTAGTTCACATGTTATGTAACCATCAGACAAATTGAATGGATATTTTCTTTTATTTAAAAACTATAAATACCTACATCCATTGGGTTAAAAAACCTACTTGATAATGAAATAATATGGAGATGTAGAAAATTAAACTGACTCTTCTTGAGGTCATTATATGCCAGGACAATCACTTTTCCAATTTAATGTACCAACTCTCATACCTAGACATTATTGTGAGTTTCATGTTTTTGTGGTTGTTTTGCAGAGCAGAAAATTATCTTACAGAAGATAACTTGTGCATGGTCACGCAGCTACTAAATGATGGAACTTGTATTTGCAAATAGATGTTTCTGGCACCACCTATCCTCTTTCTATTCTGCCAAGATATTTTTTTCTTTCTATTTAGCTCCATGATAAAAATAATACAGCTATCATTTATTTATTAAACTTCTACTATATACTTGAGTGGCTTATACCCATTATCATGTATGCCTTCACTACTCTAGAAAACAATTAGCGTTATCACTAATTATACATAAGGAAACTAAGGCTCACAAAGCTTGAGCAAGTTGACCAAGCCAAGAAGTAGCAGGGCCAGGATTCAAACCCTGACACAGTCAATCCTCTTTACTCACGAATTCCGTATTTGTGAATTTTCCTCTCTGAAGTTTATTTGTAACCCTGAAGTCATTACTTGCAGAGCTGTTCAGTCATTCACAGGCATGTGCAGAGAGGCAAAAATTTCAGTCGTCCAACATGTAGGCTCCAAACTGAGTCAAACAAGGCAACGCTCCATCCCCTTGTTTCAGCTCTCATGATGTAAACAAGAGGTTGTTTTTGCGGTGTATTTGCACCACATTTTCTTTCATATTTCGTACTTTTTTGGGTAATGTTGCTCTTTAAAACATCCCCAAATCTTGGGGCTGTAGTGCTATCCAGTGTTCGTAAAGGTAAAGAGGGAGTGATATGACTTACAGAGAAAATGCATGTGATAGATAAGCTTTATTTACGTTTGAGTTAGTTGTTTGCCCTCAGTCCAGATGTTAAATACACACACACATACACACACACGTTTCATTAACATAGAACACACATACCTAAAAAAGCCATATATTTATTGGTTAACCAGAAGCTTTCAGGAACCAAGCCCTGTGTTTCCCTTAAGACCAATGTATTGTTCAATATTTATTAATTCAGTGTTCTCAATGACCTTATATACCATAACTACCACAAATAACAAGAATCAACTATGTTTGTCTTTCCAGTATTCCAAGTTCTTCTACTACACACCCCAGACCCTCCACTCAGTATGTGAATGATAATTCTCTCTTTTGCACTTAGTGCTGCACCTCTGTTTTAGTTTTTGTTCAAATTTCCCCTGGGAGACGTACTCCCTTGCCTCAACCACCACTACTCATTCAAGCATGATGCCGCTCAACTGCCCTGTATTTGTGCTTAGATGACCGATTGATTCTCACCATCATTACAAAGAAAAAACAACACAGCACACAGTAAAGCACACTCATAAAATATTTATTTAAATTGATTTAGCTTAGAGCAAGTTTATATACATAAATAATTTGTATTCGTGAGATGGAGTTAGATCCTGAAATGAAGATGCCGAGTGTGGGGCAAAGAGGCACACTGGGGCCTCTTTTCTAAGCATTCCCATTCTATTACAAAGTTCACAAACACTGGGTCTAGAGAAACAAACAAATAGACTGTGGAGTTCTCCTCTGGTTGCACAGAGGTTTCTTACCGATACCATGTACCTTCTGGAGTTTAGCCCTTCCTTTAAAGGAGGGTGTTGCCTGCAAATATCTCCACTGAGAAAAATAAGGAATAAATCAGCCAGGGTGATGTCTTCAACATGGCAAAGGGTACTGAAGGCACAGAAAACCTAAAGGATTGTACTATCCAGGACTCTTAGACCCACTCATTTGCTGGAATGTTGTTAAAATATCAGCTTTACTCCAGTCCATGAGATAAAACTGGAAGATGAAATGGACATGGAATCTAAAGACATGGACTCAAGCCTGGCTTTATGATACCCTGAGTATTCTGGGCAATCACTATAACCTTTAGAACCACAACTTCCCCATCTTGGTGGAATTATTTATCTGTCTACCTGAAAAAAATGTAGTAATTAGAAGAGATACTAATGACTCATCATGTGGAGAATTTTGTAGTTAACAAAGCATTACTTGCATAGATTATCTCAACGATGCTTTCGTCAACATTGTCAGTTAAGAATAATTATAATCATTACCATTTTCTGAGAGTCTTTGCAAACAAGAAGGTACTGCATAAATACTTCTAATATAAAAAGAAATTGGTGGTTTCAAAGGCAGCACAAAAAAGATGGTTAACATGTATAATCCTTACCTCACATGAAGAAAATATAATTTAAAAAGGAATTAGAACCAAGTATACTATTGCCTGGTTTAAACTAAGTGAATCACTGCACAAGGCACCAAGCCAAGAATGCTAGTGGGCCTGAAACCCAGCTGACACTCCAATCTCTAGGACATCTCCTGGTGTCAGGATTTGTTCTCAATTGCACAAAGTTGCTATACAGCCTCGTGAAGGCCTAGATTAACGGGACAAGAAAAGTATTACAGTAATATGCATGAATGCATATAGTGTCCCACTTTATAATGTGATTTTTTTTCTCTTAAAAATTTGTTGTTGTTGTTGCATCAACCTAGATAGGCTGGGTGATGAAGCAATAACAAACTCCCTAAACATATTGGTGGCTTATCATAACAAAGGTTTATTTTTCACTCAAGCTATGTGGTCATCCCATATTGGCTCTTGCTTACCTCCTTATCTTACTCTAGAACTCACACTGAAGATTCAGTCACCATCTTGAACCTTGCCAATTGCCAAGGTATAAAAACAAACAAACAAACAAAAAAAAACAACACAAAATTGGTCTAGAAAGTCTGACACCAGTTATTAAAATTTCTGGCCCAGAATTGACACACATCAGTCACTTCATTTCTAATTCATGAGTTACTCAACTATAAGGAGCCAAGAAACACAATTCAACAAATGTCTAGAAGTGGGACTAACCAGAAATATTTTACAGTGAGCACATAGCAAAGATCTGGAGTTTTCTGTGACCATAAGCTCATTCTATGAGACGAGGTTGCCCAAAAGGCCAGTGCCAACCTAAACTGCATCAGTAGGAAATTAGAACCAAGAACCCAGACGGAGACAGTTCTGTACATAGTGATGATGTGCTTACATTTATAGTTGTAAACCTTTAGGAACTGATTTTTCTCTAGAGACAGTATTAATTGCTTTATGTTACACAAATGAATTGCTATGAAAAAAATATAAGGTCATTGTGATTTTTGTGATATTAGACATTTGTTATTAATACATATTTCCCCCTCTTTAAAAAGTGTCTTTAATATTTTTCATTAGTTGTGTCAAGAAATATTGAGATGTTACAAAGAATACAATGTTTTTCACAATGAAGGGCTTATCTTAAAAAAACATTGTTTCTAGAAATGATTATGATTTCAAGGAAAGTATTTTTGGGGGGAGGGCAGGCTCTAGCTTAAAATGACAGACTTAGAGTAAAACAGGAGAAGTATGGACTGCTTCCAAGAGGTGAAATATCCCAGAGTAAAATGTCCTAGGAAATGAAGAGTTTTTATTTTCACCGTATACGTACATGTAGACCTAAACAATATTCTCCAATTTCTGGGAAGATTGATCGCTGCAAGCTATCCCATCCTCAAGCAAAATTTGTTAGACTACCCTCTCCAGCCCACACATGTTCTCTTTTGTTTAAAAAGAAATAGATGAGTTAAAATGGGATTTTTCAAAATGCTATTAACAAGTTTGGGAGGAGTAACCAGGCAGATATAAACGGTGGCCATGGGGATTACTTGAACGTAATGTGCTGAAAATGAGGAGTGTTTCAACAGTTGTTTCCCTGCTGTATTGTTGGAATGCTCAAGTCTAAATATGGTGATGTGAAACACTATCATATCTGGTGGGAACCGGGATATATTTTATTTTACAATCCTACAGGGGAGAAATATTTTGGCAGTGGGATGAAAATCTGGCAGAACGGAGATTCATGCTGACATCAGTCAGAACTCTGCCCGTGAAATGGTACTCATTCCAAACACAAATGTGGTTGGTATATTGTTATTTAACATTCATTTAATTATTCCTCTCATTAACTTTTCCTAATTGTTTCTCTCTCAGTATAATTTGCCTTTGGTGGAATAATTTTGTTATTTTTATGATGTCAGAAAGGTAAGATGGGGAGCCATTACATCAGGTGTAAGCTGCATCTGTGAGTGCTTACCTTTCAACACACTTACACAGAACCTGGAAGGCCTGGTTATCAAAGGCTTTTTCATATACAAATAGCACAAGAATATTTACTGGTATTTGTTTCCATTTTTGCATCCAACCCTTGATTTTTAAATTTCCATTTTACAGTTGCTATATTAGCATAATAACAACTTGAAACATGTAGCTTGAGTAGGAGAGAAACTACAGAAGCCAGGGAGATTTTAATTGCAAGCTCTCCTTCAGCAAAATTACCAGAACAGGAATATGGCCATGCAAGTATTTAGGATGGGGGGGGGGGGTGGTGCATGAAAGACATTTATGATGGGAAACCCTTCCCTTTACTCAATAACACAGAGTTAGGAGAGCTTCATTGACTTCCCGATAGCCAGGCCCCAGGCCACCTTGCAGTTCCACTGCCGAGTGAAAAGCAGAAATAAAAGGAGTGCTGAAGTAGTGCAGGTTAACAGACATGAACAAAAAACGTGACTGTAACTCAGAAAGAGCAGCGAGACTCTTCATTGCAACTCACGGGACAGTCGGCCGTTTCAGGGACGCCCTTCACGACTGAATGGCATCTGTTTCAGAATTCCTATGGCAACAGACGTTCTGTGAGCTTTGGTACAAGTTGGAAGATGCACAAGTCACCGTCGCTGGGGAATGAACGTGACCCCAGCAGCAGTATGGTGGTGTGGAAAGATCTTTAGATTTGGAATTGGGCAGACTTAGGTTTCTATGATGATTCCATCTTTGAATAGCTGGACGAGCTTGGGTGGAATCAGAAATAACATCTGTTTTTTATTCTCATAGGGTCACTGGGAGAATTAAATGAGTTACCAGATGTAGAACTCAAGCGCACTCAATACTTACCTGCACTTCCTTATCTAGAAAGGAGTAAACTTAGAACCAACTCCTCTCATGTTATGTAGGAACCAGAAAGGCCAAGGTCCTCTTCCAGGCCAAAAAACCTCAATGGCATTGGCTGGATTCTCTGTGCTCAGGCGAGTGTTTCCCATGACCCTCCACTCCCAGTGGTGGGTCTCATAGCAAAGAGATGGGGTAGTGAGGTGGGCAGATCTGGGACGATCTGTGGCGTCTCCTCACCATTGCTGGTACTAGGGCTGTGGACCTGGTTGTGATTCCTGAAATCCTGTGTGGGGGGGACTCTCTCCTCATACCCCAGCATTCCCCCAGTGGGAAATGGATTATCAAGTCTTGAATCGTTTCCTATTGTCTAGCCCACTGAGGGGTTCTCCTCAAAGCAAAAGGAGACCTGGCAGTTCTAGTGGCTAGATGTCCCTGGGCAAGCTACTTAAATTCTCTGGACTAAAAGGTATAGAAGCCTAGCTGTGTCCCCACAGCTATGTTGGTCAGAGCACAACTGATCAGTGCAATGTCCCCTGGTGCCCGGCATAAGATTTGGTGTGCAGCAGGTATTCAATAAATTTTCATTACTTCCATGAACGAGTGAATGATAAATAATGCTATGCTCAGGTCTTACATTGACCCAGCGAACAATTCCCAGGATCCATGGGTTGGGGTAATCAATCATAAAGGCTGTTTTTAGGGAGAACTCACTACTCTGGAGCTAAGGAGAATCGAACCATGAAGAGAGAAAATATTACTCAACAGAAAATTAAAAACTATCATCTTAGATATTGTCCTTGGTGGCATTGTCCCGAAGAAGCACATTCAGAAGCATTTGGCAGCCCATGTCACTGGCTCTCTGATAGACCCCAAAATAAGGAAGGCATTAGAATTGAATTTATTTTCTGATTAATTTCCTATAGAACTTTTTTTCCACCAAGATACAAAGGGCTACTTAAAAGGCTTGAGGTTATTAAAAAGTAATGCTAAATGCTGTTATCAAAAGGTTTGTTTATTTTACTGTTATTAATAATGCAAATAGAGTAGGTGAAACACTTTTAGCCTGAAAGAGATCTCAGAAAATGGTTTACTTATAATTAAAGTGCAAGCAAAGCAAAGTGACAATAAATGATATTTTCCTATGATCAGTTTTTCTTAATCTTTGGGTCAGAAAAATAAATGTCAGAGGAAATAGTACATTTAATAAAGGAAAATAGAAACAAAGTGATCTGGCTATTAACTTGAAAATATATATCTGCTTTTGCTATTTCCACAAATGACCCCTTGTTTTAATAAAATAAAATAGAAGTATTTAGGATCTTTTGTGCTGATTTTAAAAAAGAAAGAAAGAAAAGTATATAGGAAAATATCACAAAGGGCCAAATTGCAACTGTGTGTATTTATTACAAATGAAAAGAATTGGTCCTGTTGGCACAGCAAGACAGGAGGAATGTTAGCTGTGGTGAATATAGAAGCATTGAAAACAACACCAAAAAAAAAGTATTTTCTAAAATTTCTATTTCAGGCGTATTTCTTGACCAAGACACAGCAATGGCCTATTTAAGATCTACTTCTCAGGGACTGACTGACTAACCCATTCATTCCTAAAAATACTCTTTTCATAAAACCATGTTTAGCTTAGTCCTTGCTTTAAATTTAAACAGGAACTAATAGTATTCCAAGCTATTTGCTTTCTTTCAGTCTAACCAAATTTTTTAGGGATGGTGCAGGTGAGAAGTTTCCAGCAATACTATCACACATATGCACACACCCAACACATGAACTGGAGTTTTCATGGGCTTCTGCCACCTCACACTTTGGCACTGACAGGAGTATTAACAACAGACCCTTCTTTGAGACAGTGGTTGTTTTAGATCCTCACAGAATTTTTTTTTTTCTTATAGAGGAAATCTACGTTTTTTTGCCAAAGAAATCACCCGCCTGCAGGAGATTTTTTGTTTTGTTTTGTCAAGGCATGTTTAGCTCAGTACCTTCTCAAGAAACAGGTACAGCTAAATCTGTAACTTTATTTTTTATATATCTGGTAATTAAAAAGCAAGTGTGAAAAGCTTATGGTTTTTATTCAGCCACAACACATTTTTTAAAAACGCTGTAATAGCCCATAAATTGGCATTAATGATCTCCCGCTGCAGAAACCTCGGAAACGAGAGGCTAGAACATCCGTGCGTTTGTACGTGTCTCGGAGGCCTTACCCTGGGCCAGCGTGCAAACTTCGGAGAAATGACTCCACTGACTGGCTGCTTGTCTCAGTATTTGACCAAAGGAATTGTTGGGTCAAGCACCAGCTTATGTAACCAGGAGCTTTAACTACAGGCTATGTAAATATCCCCTTTTTAATCCTGCAGGAATTCACGGTAGCTCAGGTTTTATGACATTTTTTTTTCCTTTTTGGTGGGACCAGGATATATGGAAATAATTTGCATGGAAAGCCAGGCTGGCCTAATTTGTATTTCCTTTCAAAGCACTGTAAGACATAAATGCACACTACCATTTACCCAGTCGGTGTCATCTTAAAAAGTTGGAGGAAAACAAAAATGTGAGAAATCCAGTCATGTTTCTGAGTTTTAGAGGAACCTGATTTGGAAAGGAATCATTTGGGGATGGAGAGAATTATGTAAAGCTCAGAGCGGGGTTCACAAAGAGACCTAGGAGGTGCTGAAAAACCAGGAGTTATAATCTTATTGCCAATCAAAGACTCCTTTTCTAAAACAAATAGTCAATTCTTAATTTATCTCTTTTGTGTGTTCACTCTCTTCTATACCAGTATTTCTTTGAGCAGAGAACAAATCTTTTAGGATGTTTTGATATTTCAATATGAATTGGTAGCACTAATATTCCAAGTATGAGAGAGGATCACGATCCGATGTTTATTTACATGGTGCGCGTTTGTGGCAGGAACTGTGCTGGGTCAGGATTGTGACACTAATTACTTATCAACATTTCCTCCCCCTATAACTCTATTAATTTTACAAATGAGAAAACTGAGGCTCAGAGAGGTGGTTCAAAGCCATGTAGTAAGTGGTAAAACCATATATCTTAGTCTAAAATCCAAGCCATTTATCCTTCTAAAACTTCCATGGGAAAATTTAAGGTCATAGAGTGAACCCTGAAGTATTCCATGTTTACTGCTAAACTCTATATTCTTATTGTACCTATTTTATTAGTACTAGTATTTTAATAGACACAAAGTTCTCATAGAATCATACACCAGACTACCTGATGACCATTTGAAGACGTTGTTTTTCTCCACCTTATACTGAAGCTGAAAATTAGTTTGTCACTGAAAATATGCTGTTGTTGGGTGAGAAGAGGGAGCTATACCTTCTGTTTACTTTTGTTTTTAGTTCAGTTTGTTATTTTCTCTGAATTATTATATCACTTTAATATGACCTAAGTATTTTTAAAAACTTCTTAAAGTTTGTCTCATGGATCCTAGGATCCAAATTCTGGCATTGATTTGGGAAATTTAATAACTCTTTTATTCAAATATTTTAGGGAAATGTCTCTCCCTCCCAGGAAATAAACAGATCATCAACTAGAGGCACTAGAAATACGAGAATTGTGTTCACAAAATCATTAAGAAAAGAAGACATTCATTTTTTCCTGAGCCACTCTCCGTGCTCAAGCCCACTCCTATGTCTTTGGACTGTATTTTCTCTTCAATAAACTATCTCTTTGTTTCACCACTTCAAAAAAAAAAAAAGACATTCTTTCATATGCGACAGCATGGCTGAAACTGGAGGCTACTACGTTAAGTGAAATAAGCCAATCAGAAAGATAAATAGTGCATATGTCCACTTATCTGAGGTATCTAAAGTCATCAAACTTCTAGGCATAGAAAGTAGAACGGTGGTTACCAAGAGCTGGGAGAGGGGGAGGAGTTGTCCAATGGATGAGTTTCAATCATGAAAGATGAAAAAGTTCTAGAGATCTGCTGTGCAACAGTGTGCTTGTAGTTAACAATACTGCACTATTCCCCTAAAAAGTTAAGAGAATTAGTTTGTTGTTTTTTATATATATATTTTTAAAGCTATCATTACAAATCCTAAGGACAGCAGGGCACACCTCTGAAAACAGTTGAACTGGATATCAAAGCATGAGGTACAAAAGCCCTGCACTTCAGTGGTTCTGAATTTTCAGATCATTTGCAACACTCAAGTGAGGCAGAAAAAGCCAATGAAGGCGTTTTCTAAAACGATCACGTTGCAAGTGTCTCTCCCAGTTCCATTGGATATTCAGCGTATCCATTCCACACAAGTCTTCCAAACAAGCGGGGTACTACTTGGTTTGTTGCCAAATGCTTGACATCCTCTCTGGGCTGCCTCGCTTCTGAAATCCTCTTAGGAGAAACTTGATAAGCATTACCTTGAGCCCCAGAGGGCATGCTGATGAGAAACATTAATTTCCATTTGTGACAAACTCTGATTAGCTCCTGTGGTGGCGTACACCTAAATAGTTCCTGATTATTCTCTCCCTAAGCTAAAAAAGTTTTTCTGGGACACCAAGATTCAAAAACTTAGATATGTATGTTTCAAGTTCCCTGAAAGATTATATACAGCATTCTACAGTAAAGTGATTTTTTTTTTTAATCTATACTTCTCCTTCAACTACTTGGCCAAAAAGTCACCCTTAGAAGAAAGCAGTTATCGTGGTACACAGTTATGTTAAAACTCGGAGGACCATTTAATTAGTCAGAGATTTGAGATGTTAATAGAATCAGAGATTTGCCAAGAACGCTGGAGCTAGAAAGGACCTTTGAGGTTATCTCATCCAATGTCTTAATTAGGCAGATGAGGAAACTGAGACCGTGAAAGCTCATCTTGTCCCACATTAATAGCAACAAAAGGGGATAATTTTTTCCAAAGTGTTTACGTTAGCTCAACTGTGATAACCCCTAGCTGCTGCTTATTAAACTATTAGTTTGGCTTAAAATTGTTCTTGGTCCCTGTTTATGGGAGTTTAATAACACTATCTACAGTAATATGAGATATAATAATGTTTATCTTTTTATTTCCTCTAAGGATGTTGGAATGTGCTTCATCATTAATTAAAGAATCCTCTGAGTCCCCCTATTAGATAAATATTATTAACCCCATTTATAAAGGAAATGAAATTCTGAGCGATTAGGTGACAGAAGCACCACTCCCTGAGCTAAAGGACATTATGCAAACCTGCAAGCAAGAAGCAGGAACTATGTGATTTCCACTGCAAGTATTTTAGTCCTTGAACTAATATAAACTCAACACGGAAGTATTGAGCTGTTGCTTTACACAAGGAATTGTGTTAAGAGTGTCAGGGGACTTCAAGATACTATATATAACAGTTCCTGTTCTCAGAGAGCATGTATGCAATAGCTGGTGGGGACACTGAGACAATTGCATAAAAAGCCTTAAATATAAGGTAGAATACGCATTATGAAAGAAGTGCTATGAAGGTCGAAGGGCGTGAGAGTATAAATCAAGATGGAGAGATCAGGAAAAGCTTTAAGATTAAGGTGACTTTGAGCTGGTTATTTATAGAAAGAAAGTATTTCAGTGGTCAGATTTTGAGGCATTTGCTTGTACCTTTATTCATTCTGCAAATATTTCCTAAGCACATACTACAGAACCTTGTGTAAGCTCTGAGGTGGAGAGAATGAGGCAGAGACAAATGGAGACAGAGCTCCTCCAACATCATAGCTTTTCCCTGGGATGTGCACAAGGAAGCAAAAAGCATTTTTCTCCTGCACTGTTGGGTATGTTACATAGCCCCAGGCGTGTAAACGACTCCTAACAAGTGAAACCTGAAAAAGATTGGAAGCACCTTATGAATGCCTTGGAAGGCAAGGGTTCAGTCTTTTTGCTACAGGAGAAATATTGAGGAAGTTAAAAGGACAAGAAGCCAGATTCAGAAAGTTCGTGGTTGCTTTGTTGCCTGGGTTGCAGAGTGAGTCGTTGTTCCATTGTCAGCCGTGAAAAGGGCTGGACAAAGTGAGGGCCACCACAAGGAAAGGGCACAGCCAGAAGGAAGAATGGGATCAAGGACAGAAGCCCAGGTACTCCCACTTTCCCAGTTCGATTGAGGCATGGAAAGCAAACGAAGTAGACAGAAAAGGGGACCGGCGAGGCAGAGGCAATGCCGGGAGACTGTCACCGTTATGTGATGCGACAGAACATGTGCTTTCCCTGAGTTTGACGGTTTCCCCACGAGCGGGCACATTGGGTGCCACAGAAATGATGTGCAGGATTTGGACACAGCATAAGTCACTGAATTTGACAATTATAAGAAAAAAGCCAAGTCAATAATGCAGTGAATGCTGAATCCAGATTTTAGGGAACTTGAGTTCTCAGCACGTTATGAGAAAATGGAGGTAAATAATGTAGACATGGGGTTCACTGAGTGGGGGATAATACACAACCGATCAAGGCAACCCCTGTTGAAAAGAGAAGAGTTGAGAAAGAAATAAACTTAATAATGCTCGGGGAGGGAAAGAAAGGAGCTAGAGAGACTATCGATAAAATCAGGAATTAGAGATAAACCTAGATTTGGGCAAAGATGGGGCAGATTGCTGCGGGGCAAGATCGGGAAGCAGAACACAACTGAAGATCTGGGCAAAGACCTCTCTCCACAGATAGTTGCTGCTATAGTATAGTCTGGGTCCGGTTAAAAATAAAGACTGTTTTTACACATTTTACTGCCCTTGAGTTAATAATGCAAACACATACTCTAAACATTCATCACACACCAGCTTTTACTAGCTCACAACGTAAGCGGGAGCTCGGGAAGAGATGTCAGAGTGACTTTGTGTCTGGCTGCTTCTTCTGCCTTTTCCTCCTTTAGGAGCCTTTCTGGCTTTAATTGTCTCCAGCTGATGACCAATTAAGCAAACTGATTACAGTTAGGTTTGATGACAGATCAGCATTACGAAAAATATCATGTCCGAATGCAAAGCTGTGGGGGGAAAAAGACTGGAGAATCCACAGTCTCTCTGTCACTCTCAACCCCCACACAAATGTGTACACACACTAGTGTGTACTTGAGCACAATGGTTTCTGTCAACTTAAATAAAGCCACTGATAAGAATAATCAAATCAAGCAAAAATGTACAATACCATACATAGATGATTCTTGGAATTATTTTAATTGGTTTGGAGAACAGCAGAAAATAGAATATTATTTTAAACATTTTTTAAACAATTTCTCATTGCAAATATGTTTTAGGTCAAACATCCAAGTATTGAAATTAGGGGCTTCAAGACTCTCTCTACATTTGAGCCATTATGGTACAGTCATTGAGTGTAAATTATGAATTTATTCGTGAAAAAAGATAGTTTCCCGAAAATTTCACCCCCAAATAAAGAAGTTAATAAAGACTAAGGCTAAGTGCTGCCTTGCTTCTTAAATACAGTTGCTTAGAAATTCTGTACAATCTCTAGAAGCAAAAAGCTAAACAATTTTAGTGTATTAAAGTGAGAGCTTTTAGCTCTCGATCCTACTCAACTTTACTCTCGGAAGATTAGCAGCTATCCCCCTTTCAAATGTCATTTGTGGGGAGATGTACTGTGTGAAGGAGACTCCTGGGCCCTCTGGACCCAGTTTTCTTTACAGAGTGAGATGCTTGAATGTTTAAACTAAAAACAGTAGTGATTGCAAAAGCAATCGTAAACACTGAGGCTTAAGCTTAGAGCTTAGAATTGACCATAGGTGTTTGAGGTATCTATACTAGGGCCAGCTGCTAGTTGGGATGGCATTTTTGGTAAACTGCAATAAGCTGGTCCCTGTGGGTACAGGAAATGCAAAAAGGCACCTGTCTCTTGCTAATCCAAAGGACACAGGGTTTTTTAGCTAGCAGGGAACAGCTAGATTTCTCTTTCACTCACTTCCTTCCCTGATACCTTTGCCCAGTACATAACTTGTGCAGTCAGAGGCAACAGCCCTGGGCCTGACTGTGAGCTTCTCTGTGGAAAAAAGCATGCTGCCTCCCCAGAATCAAGCGCATAGTAGGTGCTCACTTTGTTGATCTGAAATGACACAATGTGTGGAATTTGATGTGCTCCTGACACATAATGATAATGAGATACAGATTTTCATGCAAAAGGATCTCCTTGTCTCCTTCAGGAGAAACCAAAATGGCTTCAAGCTACAAAACAGTAAGGAGCCAAGGAGTAGCCATAGATTAATTCATTCAAATAATAATGGTTAAGAACCTGTTTTTGCCAGACACTGCTCTAGAAGTTGGAGATCCAAACAAACAAAACAATACAAAAGTGAATCTTTATTGTATGAAGCACATAGATCAGTGTTGGTAGACAGATGATGAATCAAATTAATTAATTAAATCTATAGTATATCTGATAGTGATTAAGTGCACAGGAGAAGTAGAGCAGTGAAAGAGGGTGGACAGTGTTGTCAGCAGAGGGTGCTATTTAAAACAAAGCAACTGGGGCCAGTGTTGGTGCCAGGTACACAAAAGGGAGCCTAGTAGGGGATAAAATTGGAAAGGAATCAGGTAGACTAGGTATGGTCTTTTGGGGTACCTGCAGAGACTTCGTTATGTTTCTGAGCTCTTAGAGAATACATTGTAAAAGGAAGTACACAATCTGATTGACGTCAAATTCTCTCTTGAGCTGAGAATCGACCATAGCTGACAAATGTCTGACTGAACAATGAAGGTCCTTGGAAGCTGATTGTCGGCTCTTCAACAATTCTGAGAGCTCTTGTGAGAGAGTGTGTAATTTTGTGCAGTGCTTACTTGGTCTCGAGGGAGCTCTGCCTCCATGAAACCAAGGAATGTTATGGCTCCATCACACATGTCTTCACATTTTCGGTTTAGACAGTAAAATGTAATCCAGAATAATGTAATCACAGTATTGTCCCAGTGCAGAGATGGTGACTCCTCTTACATAGACAGCAGTTTGTACATTATGTGTCAATGCCTGGAATTAGCCTTAAAGGAGGACCAGAAACACGTTATCCTCAAGAATCAAAGCAGTAAAAGAAAGAGGTTAGGTCGTCTGATTTCTACTCTATCTATATCAGCTCCCAAAGAGTAAAAGAAGTGTGACAGGGCAACGTAAAGCAAATCATTTCTTCTCAGTGTAAGACAGATCTTGGCTTTATTTCCCTCCCTAAATGAGTGACTTGAAATGTTTATTGCAAATTCTAGACAACCCAAATTTGTTGACCTCACGTTCTTTGCCCCCTGAATTTCAAGAAGAATTTGAATACTTCTTTTTTAGCATTGGTAATGTGATGCACACTGAAAATGGCTCCAGTGATTAGGGACTATAGTAGGTGGGATCCCTCACCAAAGTAGGAATAAGTCAAGACAGAATCAGTGCAAACTGAAAGGAGTTAGTTACTAAGTGATCATCATGGGTCTCTGATTTGTGTCACACAATTTCTTTGAGAACAAGGAGAAAGGGGTCTGAAAGAGTGCTTGGACGACTTGATGGCGGTGTTCTACCCAGTCTGTTCAGTCTGCAATATGTGTTCCTAAAAAACTACATAAAATCCAAATGGTTCATGTCACATATCTTTATTCAACTTAGGAAGGAATCATAATCCAGTGCAAACTAAATTTAGAAAAAAAAAATATTGCATTCTGGAATACTCATGCTCATTTGAAATACATGAACTTTATTTGTCAGAGAATTGTGTATGCAATGGAATTGATCTCCCTAGGCAATTGGCAGTCCCACGGCTCTTTGGAGAGGCCTGTCTTCTCTTTTTAGGGGCGCCTGTATTTTCTATTTCCCTATGAATTTATGTGGTTAGCACCTTTACACGAAATGGAAAGCAAGTCACATGTAAAATGAAATTAGAATGACTAACACTAATTTTTTAAAAAGCAACCCTGTTTCTCAGTGTCAGCATGCTCAACATCAACAAATCTAACTGCCACCAATTTTTGCAACTATGCACGTCCTCCGGGAATACTGAGCACGGGCAGTGAACTGGAACGAGGCTGAGATGATATCTTTTGTATACTGTAACACTTCAAAATTATTGCTTCCAAAAAAAAAAATCACACAGGCTTTTAATATTCACCAAGACTAGAAACAGGTGTTTGAACAGAACTTAGCCACCTTTGACAGGAGCACAATGGCTTTGTCTGAAAGACTCTTCATTTTCCCTGTCACTCACTGCCAGGACTCAGAACATGAAAACAGTTATACTCCTGAGCTTTCACTACCTATTTTAAAAGAAACTTGACATTTCTAATTTTTTTTCCTTTCATTCAACTCTGTCCTTCCTCTTTTAAAACTGCATGATTTTGTGAGCAAATCAAAGTGGGCAGAAGAATACATTAGTGCTTATTCCTTATAGACTCCAGGCTGACCTCATTGCTTTTTATGTCCATCAGCAGACCACACAAACTATTTTCGGTTCCTCATTTATCTGCGCAGACAGAGATCTGCTCATCAGCCTGAAAGGGACATGATTTAGCCAGATGGGGGTAAGTAACCAACCGTGCCTGACATCTAAAAGCGATGCCCCCCGGGCTGCACAACACGCTTCATCTTTGCCTCAGTTTCCTTCTCGCTTTTCAAAACAGTAAAGCTTCCTTAATGCCAGGGCAAAGCAGAATAGTACAAGTGGCTGCTCTGAATTTTCCCAAGCTAGGTACCCTGAAAACTGCACTCAGTCATTGGCTGGGGGGAGCAGTGCATAGCTCCAAATGCTGAATTATATCTACATGATTTAGATTGGAACTGACTTTGGGAACACTGTGAAGGTATTGTCACTGCTTAGTTCCTGGGTGCCTTCAGATAAAGCATTTACGTGTCTCAGACTCAGTCTCCTCATCTATGAAATTAAGGATTTGAACCCTATTAGGTTTCTGTCCAGAGCTAAACATGCTACATCATAGATCTAGGACTTGCCAAGGGACACTAGGACATGGAATAAAGAACAAAATAATAAAACAATCAAATGGAAAGTTACTTAGAATTAATTATGTGATCGATTCCTTAAACATAGGCTGACCAGATGTACCATTTTAAACGGGACAGAAAGCAATGGTCCTGTCCCATTTCAAAGGGTACGTGTGGTCAGCCTCCTGACACCTTGCATTTAGCCCGGTGACAGACCTACTGCTTAATACCGCACAGTGCCGTTGGTTCCTGTCCCGTCTAAAACGGTACGTCTGCTCAGCCTACTGAGAGATTTCCTTTGTGTTTTCTTTTCGAAAGGGCAAAATAGTAAGTGGCCTGACTTAAAGAAAAATAATTAGCATAAGGTTCAGTCATGGAAGCCACATCGATTTCTCTGAGAGATGACAGTAAAGAGACAAAGAAGTAAAGCTTTGGGAGCTGAAGAGGCTGAAGGGGTTTTAGGTATAGACAGAGGCCCTGTGTGAACTTTTTTCTTTTTAATATGAATTTGTATGCTTTTGCCAAAAAGACTGAAAGGTGGAATTTTGGCAGGGAAACTGTGGACAGCATGGTTGGTCATGGGATTAGTAGGATTGTGTTTGCAAAGGCCTTACAAGTTGGCTTAGAAAAGAAATTCGCACTTTCACTCAAAAAGGTCAGTTTGCTCCCTTGTTTGCCAGTGACACTGGTTTTCGGTCCTCTACTTCCTGCTCCGACAGCAGCGTCTGCATGTGGATGGGTGCTTCCACGGTGGGTTTAATGACAGAGAGAGATTCTCAAAGTGCTTAAGGAATTTACTCAGACTTGGCATTTGAATTGGAGATGCAGTGATATAAAAATTTAAAATAACCAGCATCATGGAACTTAATGTCCCTATTTCACTAGATTCTTCTGCCCTGTTATAACAGGGCCAGTGAAAAATCTTTATGTCTTACCATTCTTACTATGCATTTAAAATTCACTCTAAATATCACCCAAGATCCTGAGTGCCAAAAGTAAATATGAGGGGCCTTCTCAAATATTACACAAAGTGACCTTCAGATAGGGCCCTCTCGTCACCGGGACCGTTTCCATGCAGCTGCTGATATGCCCGTGAGCTTATCAGGCTTAAAAAGGGAGAGATCAGTTTATAAATTATTTTGACTCAAAGCCCCCAAAGTAGAAACATGATCACACACATTGCCAACCTGTTTCTTAGAAACTAGCACCTCAGGACAGAGAGATATTGAAGTACTATTGAATCCACTTTCCTCAGCTCCCACCTGTGAATTATGGCTGGCAGCAGGAGTTTATGATACTATTGTAAAAGTAATGTACCTCTTAACTGGCAGTTTACTAAGTTGCTGATGAAATGCATTGCAAATACGTTAGTTTCAGGGTGGTTAGGAAAATTAACTGCTGCATGTATCGCATATTGTCATGTATGGCAACCTGCTGAGCGAGTCAGAAGCAGCTTGCTTGGAAAGCTGTGTAAATGCAACATATGGCCAGTTAGTCACCTGGTTAGAACATGAGGTTGATGAGGCCAGAGCTTTATAAAAATCCCGAGGCTGTTTTCTTAAAAGCACTTTCACCAACACTATCCGAAAACCATTAGACCTATAAAATGTTCCCTTAGCCTCAAACTTTTCATTGTGGTTCCTATCTAATTTTCTGTCCTATTAATTTGACACCCCCCCGCCCCCGCCCTGCTCCACAACCTAGGCCCTAACAAGTGTTACGGAGCATCCTTAGGCATCAGATTATACTTTGAAGAGATTCTTCTATAAATCCCTAGCCACTAGACAATCATACAAAAAAGGAAATCAAAGGGAAAGTTAGGTGAGTGAATATAAGATTAAAAACTGGCATTTTATTAAGTTCGTGTGGGCTTATTTAGACAAAGACCTGTGCTGATTTACATGACCTCTAAGATGCCTTTTGTATTAGCACACATTTGATAAAGCTTTAACAATTTAAAAAGCCGTTCGGTCCATTGTTTCATCTGATCCTCAGAACAGCCCTCTGAGGAAGAGAGGCAGTTATTATCCAGACTTTGCACACAAAAAACAAAAGCTGATGGAAATAAGATAATTTGCTCAAGGTCACCTAGCTACTAAGTAATGGAATTAGGATTCGAAACCAGATCTCATCGCTTCCAAGCCCATCATGGAAAGACTCAGAACACACGTATACAGGAGCCCCAAACTAACCTAAAATATACTGGGATAGTACAAGTGACCAGCCCAACATTTAAAACATGACAACATTTGATAAGGTCAATGGCCAAATGAGTGATTCATATCTCTTTTATGATTAAATAATTGTATAGCAAAGATAACAAATAAATTGCAATCTTTATGCCAAGAATTCTGAGTCTGCATCCCAACTTAGAAAAGACTGCAGTGATCGATTAGCAATGTCTGCCATGGGCACAGGAAATGACTGGTGGCAGCACACCTATTTGCTGTCCTTGTGCTAAAGAATCTATCATTTTATAAACATACTTGGGTTTTATGATGGGAAGCAACACAGACCAAAAAATTGACAGGTCTTTGTTAAGCATCAATTAGAGCTAAGCACTATATTAGGCACCATGAATGAACATCAAGAAGTTTAAGAGGAAGTCTCTACCTATATAACTCACAATTCAATGTGGAAAATAAACTAAATGCACAGACAATGCTTTAGATTTTTTTAACATTTTCATTTTGTTAAATTTATGGGAGTGACATTGGTTAGTAAAAACTACATAGGTTTCAGGTGCACAATTCTGAAATACATCATCTACATGTTGCATTATGTGTTCACCTCTCAAAGTCAGTTCTTCCATCACCATGTATTTGACTTCCCCTTTCCTGCCCCACCCTCGAGCACTTTAGATTTTAATCTTCTGACACTGACAATGAACACAGCATAGATTCGTAAAGGGGAAATTACAGTAAAAGGAGTCTATCTTTGTGAAATGTGACATATTTTGAAAGAAATATCAAGGGACCAAATACATGTATGGAAAAAGCTTTAATGGAATTCCTATATGGGTTAGAGTGCTGTATTTTCTTACATTTATTTCATACCATGTGGAAATATTTTACTATAGTCAGTCAGAGTCCAGAAGGGGTTAAATCCTGGGAATCACGACTGCACTTGTGAAGCTATGACAATGTTCACATGCCCATCTTTAGCAATTAACTTTAAAGTTGCCATTTTAGTTATTAAAAAATAAAGTAAATAATAAAGGCCCCAAGATATCCTTTGTTTCTAATAGAAGGGGAAAAAATAAAGTTGCAAAATAAGCTACCAGGTATCCAAAGAAGATTTAATGACAAATGCCCTGTAAACAAAATGATGGGAAGATTGGGATTTCTTACGGAATAATCTGGGGATTTGAGAGTTGTGATGGGTGGGGAGTGGACGATTGAGGTGGTGGGTGACATAATATTGGCCATGAGTCGATAATTGATGAAGCTGATTGAGACGTAGAAGATGGTTTCTTATACAACCATCTCAACTTTTGTTTGTATTTATCATTTTCCATTTTAAAAGTGTTTTAAGCCCCTCTTAAAGATACAATTGCAATTTAAAGTTTTAATAGTTGGGAGGCTTATTTGAAACTGTCAGGGAATGAAAGGGGGAAGATATTCAAAGCCATAACAAGTAAATGCTGGTTGTGGGAGTTGCCCTGGGCAAGAGGTACAGGACTTGGGCAAATTAAGACAAAGAGAAAAATCAGAGGTAAGCGTTGCTGCTTTTTTTTTTCACCATCAATTGTCTCACAGGCTAAAATTTTTCATTGATTTGGTGTAGCGGGATATTTGGATGCTATCATTTCTCATCTGTTTCCTGCTGTCAAAGCCATCAGCTCTGCCTGTAGCCAGGTTTGTACCACAGCTGTGAAACATTAATCTCAGAAACACCTTCTTCCATGGCTGGCCTGGCGGATGCGTGCTATCTAGTTAGTTCCCCAGCAGGCTCCTGTCTCCTCACCTGATGCTCTCCTGGCAGCACTAACAACTGTAGAAGTCCTGTCGTTCTGGAGATAGGACTGCTGTGATGCTCCTTGGGTGGCCTTCAATGCCCTGTACTTATTTTCTATCACTTCCCCAAGCCTGGGAAGGATTTGTCACCCGAGTGTCTGGGAATCAAAGCTCTCCTGTGACTTTGTTATATTAGACCTTGGATTTGAAACCAGACTGTCCATCATGTTATTTTTTGGTGACTGTGCCCTTCATATGTTCTTTCCAGAGCCCAGTGCACTAACTGCTAAGTGGTTTATTAATTATGATACTTAATAATAAGATTTTTCTGCAATTAGGCCATGCATAAATGCCTAACTTTTTGGTTCTGGTTGGTCTGTGCTTCTTAGTATAGTCTTCATGTTTGTTTTACTGTGATTAAGGAAAAAAAAGGGAATTTTATTATGTGACTCCTGTTGGTTAAACATCAGCTGAATTAATAGGAAATTACATGTGTAAGATAACGGAGATTTCAATGGTGAAATTGAAGAGAAAATATTATGTGAATTGTGAAAAATTACCTCTCGCTGCCCTCCACCACAAAAAAAAAAAAAAAAAAAAAAAAAAAAAAAAAAAAAAAAAAAAAAAAAAAAAAAAAAAAAAAAAAAAAAAAAAAAAAAAAAAAAAAAAAAAAAAAAAAAAAAAGATAGGAAGAAAGGAAGGAAGGAAGGGGGAAAAAATCCCAATAGCATATGCTATGTTTGGTATTCATCACGGGGGTAACTTATGTGTTTATAATATGAATGAATGAATTTAAAGGAATCAAAAAGTGTGGAATTTCTTTTTCCTCAGAACAGATCACATAGCTGAGTCTAAAAGCCATAATGATGGGGCAAGTGTCAATGGCCAGGAATGAGAGGAGAAAAGCCATTAACTCTGATAGAATTGGGGCTCAAGAATATGATACTCTCTAGTAGTCCCAAGACTGCCGTTCTCAGTGAAAGACAACTAGGGTTTTTCAAGGAGCATGGCTGAGAAAGGGGCACCTAGAATAAAAAGGGGGAAAAAATAAGTTTTCCCAGGAGAAACTTTGATCTAATTTAGGGTGGCATCGGGAATGATGAGAGATCCACAAGCCCAAGGGAATTTAGCAAATCTTTCTGCCCAAACTGGAGAAACTCCACTTTATACTATCAACCTGTGGAGGCATGTAGAGAGTACACGTACGAAAGGGTGCCCTATATCTGCGAACAGCATATAACCTTCAACCTTTACAGGAAATTACTTTTGGAGGCTCCCTAAATGAGAAGGTTTATAAGAGATAAGGGGATGGTCTGTGTCCCCAAGGCAGCCACTGGGAAGAGAAGGTTGTTATTTAAAATGATTGTCAGTGACAATCATCTTCTAAATTGTGGGGTTGTGTTCTGCTCTCCAGTTGAGTCTCTGCAACCCAGATTGTCAAAGACACAACAACAACCTTGTGATGATACTGCCTTTAGCGCAATTGTTTTTATTTAATAAAAAAGGAGCTTTAATGAATAAAAATAAAACTAACATGATGCCAAGATTATACTCTGTGCGCCCATATATTGGGAACGTAACAGAATAAACAAGGCTTCTTGGTTTTTAAGCACATAGAAAAGTTTGGGAGCTTCCTTAGTCCCAAGATGAATGTAGTCTTGGGATGAACTGCTGAGTGGCTATATTTCAGATCATAGAAAATTCTTCTGCGTCTAGAGAGTCATGAGAATCTTATTACATCCTGTTAGTCACTTTTGCAATCCAATCTTCACCACAAAAGAAACTCAAGATTATTTCTGGACCTGCAATGATCGCAAAAGGGTATCCTACCCTTTATGGAGTGTGTTTGATCAACATGTGTCATTAATCTCTCCTTTCTGTTTGGTGGCAGTAAATGATGGACCACTTTATCAGTTCTTTTTTCAATCAGATTGATGTATGTGCATCCCTTGAATTTTAAAGGTCATTAATTTTCACATTAGTCTCTTAGGTTGGTAGCACGCAGATTGATGTATTGATGGCTTACTCTTGCATTGATTCTATATCATCTTTAGCACCATGAGGCAGAAGTGGTATTTCCTTCCCAACTGTGGCACAGCGAGTGAAAATCTATTAATATTTGCAGAGAATACAGAACCTAGCTTTGTCCCTTCCATAGCATTTTAATGTCTCTGGATGAAAATGATTATAAAATGTATTCAGTGATATACTTAAAATGTCATTGGCATACATTGACCTTTCTTCTTGAGCTGTAGGTAACATGTATATGAGGGCTGTCCAGAAAAAACCCAGCCATAAATGCCTCTGTTTTCCATGTTATGTGGCTGGATACTTTCCAGACCACCTTCATATACCGTTTAACAATGTTAGACTAGTGACCTTCAATTTGTATTGATATCTCAGAGTAATTGAAGACTTCTGAAGTTATTTTTAAAATACTTCATTGAAGAAATAAATCCCACTAGTCACCTGGATTGAGTTTATTGTCTACACACCTTCGCCGTATCATCCCATGGTGAATTATTCAGTGTGGATCCAAGTAACACTGAAACTCTCACAAATGTGATACTCCAAAGATAACCCCTAAGAATGTTTTACTTCATGTCTTTCCACAGAATAGACCACACATACCTTCTTTGTGTCACAACCATTTCTAATGTAATGACAATAATAAAACAATAAAAGGTTAATCACTAGAAGCAGTTGATTGATGTCTTTGACCACTTTAAAATAATGGGGAATAATGGAAACATAGGCTGAATAAAAACCTATCTTATGCTAAACCAGTGAATATTTTACTGAAGAAAAAATGCAATTTAAGTCTTTAAAAAAATTTTTTGTTTTAGTCCAAAAAGGTACAAAATCTTCAGATCAAATTTTAGTGAAGTAAAGTGAAGTCAAATGTACAATATAATAAACCTGGATTACAAACACAATGCATTAGTAATTTTCAAAGAACCATTACGCATGTCATTTCACCTCTCTAGACTGCAGTTTCCTCATCGACAAAATGAGGTTACACTAAATCATCTGCAAAACTCTTTATGCTCTACGTGATCATATGTAAATATTAGAAAATCATAGAGAACATTCAGAAAGCACTTGAAACAAAGAAGTGTTATCAGAACAGTCAACATAAATTTTAATCAATTTTTGAGGAACGCAATTGCAGGGCTATCCATCTTTTGAAAATCCAGCTCTGTGCAGAACAAGGCAGTAAATATTATCAGTTTAAGTCAGTAATTATTTTATTAAGCAGTGGTTTGAAGTCTAGCCATGTCCAAGCTAGGAAATAAAGAAGCAATTGGTCCATTTATTGCAAAAACTAAAACTTGCTGGAAGCTTGCAACATAGCAGGGGTAAGAACTTGGCATCAAAGAACATTATAATAGTCAAAGCTCATATTTGCAAGACATGCAGATTTCTCTGCTTTTTATTTTTTTAAACTTTTGTCTTATTAAAAATATTGGCCTCTTCTATCACACACTTAAATCTGTACGTCATGTCAAATCCCATTTGGAAGCAAAATACAATTGCAAAACAAATAAAATCCTCTATAAAATCAAATCCAAGATCTACTGCTCTAGAAATAAAGACTGTGAGAGCGCAGAGACGAGAAGCCAGGTATGGATGGATTTGAGAGCTGACTTGTCTGTGACCTGTGCTTCTCGAAACTCTCCTTGGTTTCAGCAACCCTGTGCAGTCTCTCTCTTCCTTCTCTCTATCGTGTCCCCCTTTCTCCTTTCTTTTCTTATCTGTGGGACTTGATGTTTGGACCCTTGATCTTTTCCATATACATTCACCCGCTGTGAGAATTCATCAATCCTCATAACTTCCCTTGTCTCTGCCAGTTTGAACAAGGGCAGCAGTGAAATAGAGAGTTCAGGAGGGGTCAGGACGGATGTCTCCTTAACAAGCCAGGCAGAAAACAGACTGAGTGAGACCTAGGCATCATCAGTGTGTACTGAAAACAGGTAATGAATGGCCCAGGTCGGAAGGGGCAGCTAGCTGAAGCAGGGGAGGAAGCTGTGTCACCCTGGAGCCTTGCTAGTCGCCGTGGGGACCAGCAGCACTCATAACACTTAAGAACTTGCTAGAAATGCAGAATCTCAAACTCTACCCCAAAACTTTCTGTATCAGAACCTGCAAGTGATTGCACATGCACATGAAAGCTTTAAGAAGCACTTCCCAAAACCAACAGGAAAAGAGAGAAATGTCAGCAAAGGTAGGGAGGAGTGGGCTCCGCACCGATCAGATTCTGCCTCAAGTATTACATTGGATTTTGGATATCACATGTGAAACTTAAGGTCTCCTTCCAACCCTGACCAAGTCAGTGAAAATAGCCAAGAAGGAAGAAGTATTGTGGGGGGCGGGCCACACCGAGAAGACTTTAGCAGGCCAGGGAAGTTGTGCCGAAGCAAAGATCCGTGTCTTGCACATTGGGCTCCTACACTGGCTGCTGAAGGGCGAGCTGGAGGGAGGCCAAAGGGAGACCCTGAAAGTCAACTAGGGAGTTTCACTCTTTTTCCAGGATGCGTTAGATTTATCGAGGACGAATCCAGTGAAGGCAGTGATTTAGGAAGCAACATCCTGCCCCAAGAAGCAGAAAAAGACGGACAGCAATGGGACGAGTCGGGGCAGGGGTGCGTAGGTTTTACTTATTTGGTCCCGCATGCTTGTCAGTGCCATTACCAATGACCTGAGTACCCCATTTACAACTCCCATCGCAATTATTGCCATCCTTCAAGCTCCAGCTCAGGTACCCTTTTCTTCAGAACTTCTCTCTTGGCAACAACTTCCCCTATCAGCATCTCCATGAAGTCCTCGCGCCCTCAGAGTCCATTCTAGATTATTTGACCTCAAGGCTTGGGAGAGAGCTGGCAGGGCTGTGCAGTCCTAATCCCCATCTTCTCCTTAAATCCTTCTAGTGACAGGGTCTTGATGACTCAACCAGCCATCCATTACAGGTCGGAGAGAGCTGTCATTGTTAAAAAAAGAACGTTCTTCCTTACACTGAGCTGAAGTTCTTTTTCCCTTTGTGTCAATCACATACCAAAAAGCACCAGGGTAGCGCAGCCATCCGCCTTTCATCTATTTCTCTTTTACAGATTCTGGTGAGTCTGCAAGTTAAAAAGTGTTTTAGGCTTTCTTTACGGATCTGAAAGGCCTCCAGCATTCTCTTTCCTAGAGGAGCTCATTTAAACAGCGTTCCTTTTGACATATAGTTCCCAAGAGAGTTTAGATGGACCCTTACCTGGTGGTGTTCTCTTTTTACTTCAATTGTAGATATTAAAAATTATACAGGAATCTTACAGCTCCGGTATCATCCTGAGCTACTGAGGGTTTAGTGCAAGAATATCAGAGGTCGATATCCTGGATGGGGAAATCAGCACATAATGTAGGAGATCAGATACATACAAAGGATGTTTGGGAGCCAAAATATTCCTGGGCCGAAAGCCCATGGAACAAAATGCTGAATGTGCCCTGATCAATGTCATTTACACTTGTAAAGAGTGACACATTTGTCCGTCAGAAGCAGGCTTGGGGGGTTTGGATCTGAGATGAAACAAGAATCTCAGGGTACTCGTTAATTTAGCAGGGATTGTCCAGACTCTGTCCAGGGACAAAGGCACCTTGGTCAAAGACTTGCCCTGGCTGGTCCCAGTGTCAGCCCTCTTTTAAAAATAATTAGAGCCTGACTCCCACAGACATGCCTATCAGACAACTGGCTCTCCCCTTCATTCCCTCAACACCAAACAACCCTGACTGACAGACCATGACAGTCCGTAGGTCTACAAGCGGCGGGCCTGACAGACCCTTGAACAAGGCAGGGGCCCGCCAGCCAGTTTCTCCCTGTGCACGACAGCCTCCCTCCACTTCTGATAGAATCCTCACGGTCCACCTTCGGTTTCGGGATCACCAAGGTAAACAGAAACCAATTAGCTCCCGTGATTGTTTACAATTGTAGCAGAAACAGCCACGTGCTGCATGCACATTATTTCATTTCAGCACTGCAACAACCCTGACAAGGGAGACTGTTGTCCCCATTTTCCATATGGCGAAATTAGGGGGAAGGCAAGATGACCTAACCGGAGACATAAGCAAGAGTGGTAGAGTATGACTTAAACCCATCCAGACACGTAACCACCACGTTACAACTGCTTTCCTTAGCATGAAACAGAAATGTTAGGTAAAAAATAACATCGTATAAGGAGATAATCTCCTCAAATTATAATAAAGAATGCAAAGTTAATACTTTCAGAAATTTAGGGATATGATGATAAAATACTAAAAGGATTTTTAAAAATCATTTACCAAGATTAACATGGAAGGTCATATTCAAAGTCTTGACTACTTTTAGAATAGTCTGTTGTCAGTTAAGTGTAATAGTATATTTGGAAGATATTTATTTTTAGTATATGTCTTTACCCACAACAAGACAGGTTGATGCAGGTGAGCTCCCTGGAGGACTGACCACACTCATCTGACTCCTGAACAACCTGCCGGAGTAGACAAACATTTGGTTGGGATCAGAAATGATTAGAACTTATTTTTTTGTTTTTATTAAAAATATGCTTCTTTGGTACAGCTATTGTTCCACTTCTCAGATGAAATAAATTGAAACAAAGTAGTAGGTAAGAATTTAAAGCTGAATTGCCAGGTGCTGCTTTTAATGATATATTCTACATCAAAAGGAGACTTCATTTGGGTTTTGGTCAATTAAGAAGTATATCAATAATTGAAGAATTATCTGTCTGTCGATCGATCTATCAACTTCAATTGTTCCTCCAAAGGTTTTGAGAGTATTCTTTTGAGAGTATTTTTGCCTTTTCATCTATACTGTTAACTTCGTTAGTATGGATGTGTCTTCATTTGCCAAACATTTACGGACTGTTTGCCTTGAGTCAAAGATTGTGCAATGGTTGGAAACACATTGTTGAACCCAAGTTATGTCTCCACTGGGGTAAACAAAAAGAATGGAGATAGGACGATGTCGAGGATGATTATTTCAGAAGACACAGGATGTCATAAAAGACTTGGACCCTTCCCATCTTTTGGCTCTGGTGTCCTCAGCCTAGTTTCTCTCATGACTGCAAAATGGTCATTACAACTCCAGGCATTATATACAGACATGACAGGGGCCAGAGTCAAAATCTTTCCCAGAAACCCCTAGCCAACTTACCTGCACGTTTCATTGGTCAGAACTTGGCCACAAGACAATCTCTCGAAACCAATAATCTGCAAAGGGAATGGCTTTCCATGATAAGCTTAGGCTAATCAAAACATACCTGAGCAGAGATGGGTTTGGTTACTGGAAGAAATAAGAATTCTGTTAATAGAAAAGCTGTGAGACGTGGCTATTGAGTTAGCTAATAGTCTCCAAAGTAATGTACATACTCAGAATCCCTATTTAGAAAATTCTAGACTGGGCTACTTACACACCAGCTTTGTTTGTTTTAGCAATTTTTTCAAAGAAAAACTATCTTTTATTGCACTTTTTTAATTTAATATTTTAACCATTTTAAGTGTCCAATTCAATGCTCCTAAGTATATTTACAATGTTGTATAACCATCACCACTATTTCCAAAACTTTTTTATCATCCCAAACAGAAACTCTGTGCCCATTAAATAATAACTCTCCATTTCCCTCTTTCTCCAACTCCTATTCTTCTTTTTGTCTCTATGAATTTGCCTATGCTAATTATCTATTATAAGTGGACTCATAAAATAGTTGTCTTTGTGTCTCTTTCTTATTTAACTGGCATAATGTTTCCAACTTTTATCCATGTTGTAATGTGTATCAAAAATTCATTCCTTTTTATGACTGAATAATATTGCATTGTATGATTACACCACATTCTGTTGATGCAAACTTGGGTTGTTTCGCCTTTGGCTAGTGTGCATATTGCTGCTATGAACATGAGTGTACAAGTATCTAGTTGAGTCCCTGTCTTCTTGGCACTCTCTGTAACAACACTGAACCTTGGTGACAACGTGGGCACTACCAACCTAGCACATATGGTATTATGTGATGGGACATATTCAAGGGAAAGGTGCTCCAGAAGTGGCACCTGCCACTGCTGCTACCAACTTGATTGTTGGGTTTATTATTCGTTGTTGTTGGAACACAGAAGCAGAACTCAAAGGGGTGTGGGGAGTGCTCGACTCAGCCTGGAGATTCAGAAATATTTGGTCTGCACTTTGGAGATCATTTAGCGATACGCATAATAGGACCCTTTGAAGGAAATGACAGCAGTCCAAATGCTTCACTGAAGAGGAGAAACAGGATCAGATCTCAGAGATCTGAGTTTCTTTTATATTATACTTCAATCATGAGCACAGTGAAAGTTGTGTTGAAGGCAAGAAATGCTGAACATAGAGAAGCCAGCAGGAGGGTTATGATTATGTTCAGACACCATATAATTTAGCCTGGAACTAAAATAGTGACAATAGGAAGAAAAATAGAAACTGACACCTTAGTGACAGATTGGGTTTGAAAATAAAAGAATGTCAGTTTATGGTTTAGGGAATAGGGTATGGTACCATTCTCTGAAGAAAAGGGATGCAATTTGAAGAAGGGGTTTAGCAGGAAAAACACATAATAAATTCTCATTTGAGCAGATAGTTTTTAAAGGATATGAGATCTAGGAGGAACCAGCCACTGATTCATTAGTTGTAAGTAAGAACTTGGAATTCACAGTAGATACCGAAATAAGAAAATCATCGGCCGAGAAGGAAATGGAGCCGTAGGTGTGGGTGAAACTAATGAGAGTGAGTACACAGAGGTCTCAGGCCCACCCCTGGGGGAACTAATACTGGGGTGGTGAGGACACCAGCAACTCATAGACAAACAAAATGAGAGAAGCAGCAAACCCGATAGGAGCAAGCAGCGAGCTACAAAGCGTCCCTAGTCATGGAGTACCCGAGGCTTTGAAGGAGACATCACTAGTGCCCAAGGTGGCAGAGAGCACAAGGATCTGGCAAGTCAGTGGTCACTGGATCTTCACAAGAGCTGTTTCTAACCCAAACCAGGTTAATGAGAATTGAGAAATTAGTAAGAGGGGATTAAGATACGGATCCAAGCTATTCTTTGTCAGGAGCGTGCCTGAAAATAGGCCATAAGGGCCAGATTTTCAAGTTATTTTTAAATGACAAGTATTTGCACATGTTTCAATGCTGAAGGGGGATGGAGTAAGGAACAAGACCCCCTGAGAAGTGGGGTGCATAAACAGGGGAGACAAGTAAGTCTTGAGAGGCATTTAGGTGGCCTCTATTGTTTCTGTGAACTAGAGGGCAGATTTCATTTGCTGAAATATTTCAGCATAGAGACGGGGATGTGGTACTTGTTCAACAGGCATTAGTTTCATTTAATTATTGGTGGAATATAGGACACTTGGATTAGCAAAGACTACGGAGGGCCTGGCAGCTGGAATGAGTCTGGCATTTTCACAGGCATCATGGAAGAAGGCAGTGTGACTCTCACTAATGCCTGGGTCCCAGCCTTAAGGTCCTGACTTAACTAGTCTAGCCTGGGCCTGGAGAATTTTAAAAGTCACCAGGTGATTTTCATTGTAGTCAACACTGAGAAGCACTAGTGTAGGAGGTAAATTGGAAAGATGCTTCCAGCAAGGAACGGCTACTTTTTGATAGGCCAACAGGGGTGGTCTTTGGGAAGGAATTGTTGCCTATAATGATGTAAAATAGGACTTAATAGCATTTCATACTTTTTGGTTCCTCCAAATGATTAAATTCTCTGTGTGCAAGACAAAGAAAGCAAAAGATAAATGATCGTGAAGACCCTGAGAACATTAAAATAAATGTTCTAGTCTACCAGTCATTGGCACTTAAAATGGCCCATCTCTCTGCCTAACCAAAGGACCATTGGAAGAACATATAAAAAGGAAATGGAAATAAACTTTCTTCAAATGCGAATTATTATACATGCCAGGCACTAGATTTGGCTTTTTCATGTGTTCTCAACATTCCATAAGTGATTGTCATTATTGCCATTTTAGAGATTTCTAAGCTGAGACTCAGAAAGTAGCCTTGTTTGTGAATGAGGAGGGGCAGGATTCTAGTGTTTCAAAAGACTAGAGGAAGAGTTGGGGGAGCCTAGATTAAGGAAGCCCACTCTTTTCTTCCTTTCAGGAGATAAAAGTCCGAAGCAGTAATTAGAGCATGGAAATATGCCTTCCATTTACAGATGTAAATATTTAAAATATCATACATTTACTTGACACGTGCAACACAATGTACCCTCTGTTGAATTTGAGATTTCATTATCCTAAAATGACTTTTGCCTTTTAGCATAACACTAGCCCATTAAAAGGAAAGAAAATAGAAATGGAAACTAAAAAGAGTTACCTGGAGATCATGGAGAAGTTTTTTTTTACACCCCATGTGCCTCTTCTTTCAATCAATTTTTCTCTTTCATCCCAGTAACATGGTTAACCAAGCCAGACAAAAGCAGAGAAATAGCTCTTCCCTCTTGTTTTTGCTACAATGTCAAAATAATAAATAGGTTAATCATATCATTGGTATTGACTTGGGACATCTTAGACACACATACCACCCTTCTCAAATGCAGAAGCACCATTCCAGGACTTTTGTTGATAGGTTTAGACTCCTGACCAGTAAAGAAAACCTACTTTTTCTCTTTTCCCTTTATTTGTGTGAACACTATGGTCTAGGTAGGATTGAACCTTGTCTGAGAAGGAACTGCAATGCAGCTCTGAAATCCTCAGCCTGACAACATGCTTTTAAAAGTACATAAAGCAATTTAGAGTAAGCTTTTGACATCAATGAAAGACACACAGGTTGAAGATGAAAAGCCATGATCACTGATTTTGATACCACCCAAGAACTATGTCATTGGTGTATCGTATAAGTGTCACTGTCATTTGACATTGAGTCTGTGGCTGCCACCATTATTGTTTCCCATGGCAATGTGCCAATGTCTCCAGGACCTACATCAATAGTCACCAGGTCTGGTGGGCAGAAGGCTGGGCAGAGGTAAGAGATAAGTTATTGATCTTCTGCATACCTTAGTTCCATCATCTGCAAATAAAGGATATAGATTCTTCCCTCTCTACTTCTTTTTCATGTGACAGTCTAACACTTCAGACAAAACCAAAGCTCTTATTATATTTGGTATTTAGCATTTTTATTTGATAATGGGTTAAAAGTGAAGTAGTTGGAGGTAGTTAGAGTGCCACTACTAACATGTTTATCTATTGACTCCCTTGTGTCAGTGCACAGCCCTAGGCTAAGGAATAAATGAATGAAGATACAAGTTCATCCATTTGTTCTTACCACTAATCAAGGTTCTGGAGTTGGGAGTACCTGTTTTCCATCTCCACTGAAGCTCAGGCTATGCAATTGCCAGGCACACAAGCATCTGGAGTCCTTAACCTTTCTTTCAGCTTATATTCATCGTTGAGAGCATGCATCTGCTATGCATCAGGTGTCATTCTGGACACTAAGGAATAAAAGAAAAATAACGCGTAGGACCTATTCTTTAAGAGCTCAAAGTCTAGCAGAAGAGATAGCTTGAAAAGCAGATCACTATGCCTCCATGTGTAAAGGGCAGATAGACAGAAAATCAAGGTACTGGAGAAGCCCCACGGTGGAAGCTCCGAGAGAGAAGGGCTCTAATATCCGCGGTAACATTTCTACAAACTTGTTTGAAATTAATCGAGTACTCGGCAACACGTGCTCCCTGAGCAGGATCATAATGTGACACTGGTGGTGAGGTCCCAGTAGTGGGAAAACCAGTGGATTGTGTGGAAAAGGGAGAAGGGTGAAAAAGCAAATGGAGAAAGAGAAAGCAGGAGTGTGAAGGGTAGCGGGAAGGGGTAGAACCTGCTGAGGAGGGGGACCGAGGAGTGGGAAGCGACTAAGCAAAAGGGATTAGGGCAATGTGACAAGGAAAAGGCTGCCAGCACAAATCAGAGGCTGCCTAATCCGTGCTGTGTATGACTTCGTAAATTAGATTTATTTACGCCTCTGCCATCAATGTAAATGATTTCTATTAGCAATTTGGCTTTTTGAAGAACATATTAGTTGAGTGGGAAGTAAGGTTTTAGGCTCTAGTCACACCCTTTTTTATCATGAATCTACCCCTGAGCTCAGTTCTAAGTCAGGCTGTGGGTAGCTAACTGCTCCTTGGACATTTCCACCCAGTGTCTGACCTGTCATACTTTTCCTTTGAAACTTGACCCCTCACTCTCCTATAGTTTCCCCTTTGTTGTCATGCTTTTCACCATCTTTTTGTCCTCATGCCCTTTATTATTGCTGTTCCCTCTTATCTGATATTTTATCTTCTCTTCCTCCTACACCTCTGGCTCTTTTCTTCCCTACTTCGCTCCTAGTATTTCTAGCAGGCTTCAAAAGCAGAACTCCAGAAAGCCGTGTCTGCTCCCCCTTAGTTCTCCCCAGGCTGATTTAAATGCTTCTTCTTTGCGATTCCATTGAACTTGGCACCTGATTCCTGCTTGGCCCTCATCACACTGAATAATCATTGCTAGTGCACTTGTCTGTCATTCCATGAGTCAGGTAGCTATAGGGGATCTTATATATCACAGATATTCAGTACCTGTTGGCTGACTAAATGAATGAGGGAAAAAAAGCAATAATACATCAGCAATCAACCAAGTCAACAGTTGAAAGTCTTTAGTTCTGCTGAGTCTTTCATGGATCTTCAATGGCTTAGTCATTTATGAGATACTATTTTATATTTTATATATACTTATCAAGGGCTGTCCAGAAAGTATCCAGCCATGTAATAGGAAAAGGAGAGGCACTTACAGCTGGATATTTTTCTCAGCAGCTCTCATACATAAAGAATTAAGTCTGATCTATCCATTTTTAATCCCAATGGTATTATGATAAACATTCTATTTTTAAATCATTTTTCAATTTTCTAAACTTTCTTTATATTACAGTAATATTTTTAGTAATCTTTAAAAATAAATTAATTTTTTTAGTAACACAAGTGTATGGCATCTTTATTTAGAAGTTTAGTAATGTTTTTGTTTATTGTCAAATTTATTGGGCTGACATTGGTTAGCAAAAATTACATAGGTTCCAGGTGTACAATTCTAGAGTGCATCATCTGTGTGTTACATTGTGTGTTCATAACCCAGAACCAGTTCTCTTTCCATCACCATATATTTTTAAAGCCCCTCTCTTCATAATAACAATAGTAACAAAAAATGTGAGCCCTGACTTAGTCTAATGGCCTAGGTGTTTTTTGTGTGGGAGTGCATAATTTAGAGTTAATGGGGAAGAGGTGGCTTGTTCAGAAAACATTCCTTTGTGATGAAGTTTAAAAATCATTGGATTCTGAACATTGGTATTTGGTTTATTGATGCAGGAACCATTGAATACAAAGGTTATCTTGGATGCATATGGAATGATATCGGTAAATGCAGTCTAATGCAAGTTTTGAAAAACAAATACACATTTCCTGAGTAAAAGAAAAAAAATTAAACATACTTAAGACTTTTACATCATAAATATGTGTAAAGACAAAGAAACAGAGGTATACAACACAGATTCATATAATAGACACATCTTTCTGCCAAAACGGTTTTATTCAATAAATACCCAGTAGCCTTCTCAGAACATTCCACTATCAGCATAGCTGTTAGTCTTGAAGTTCTGACCCAATTCCGACTAAGTAGTTTTTTTCTGCCTGCTTCAATTCCCCCTCCATTGCTGCACAACAGAATTCTTCATTTCTCCTCCCTTCTCAAGTGCTACTCCATCCTGAAAAACAGCTTCGTGTACCACTCTGAAGGTGACTGCTTTTCCATGATGAGTGAGGCAATTTCGTTATGTTAAGTGCTTTGGGGAAAAACACTTACCGTGCCCCTGTAGAAATGCAAGCTAGTATTACTCAATGAGCCTTCCTTTTCAGCCGCTGTGCACTGTGGCGTTTTCAGAACCAAAAGGCCTTTCCCCATTGCCGTTTATTTATGTGATATATTCAAAATGGGCCTATTTCCTGAAGGCATCTGGGAATATGTGTAGAAGAAATATGAGAGAAACAAAAATTAAATACAGATGAAGTTAAATAACTAACAATAGAGAGACCAGTGGCATTACTAAACTTCAACTTCAAACCTGGATCTTAAATTCTGATCAATCAGGAAGAATGGAAGATAATTACATGAGCTGCCTTCCAGCACATCTTCCATGTAGCTGAATTTTACATGACAGTTCTAAGAGGTTGTTAGGTTAGGCCAATGTGTCCTAACTACAGGATTCAGAGTTTCATAGACTGTGGAAGAAAAGAATATTTGCAAATTAATTGAATATGATTAAATACAGCATATTAAAGCTACGTTTTTGAAAAGTGTAAGAGAGCAACACATATGTTTTTAGACTATATCCCCTTGTCTTTCCTTTAAAATCAGTCTCATTCATTGACTTTTGGGAGCCTCAAAATTATGTCTCCTTTCTCTTAGCCTGTTTTCAAGATACGTGTTTACTTTAAAAAACAGTTATATTATTGATCTTTAAATACACAAAGGTTTCTTAAGATTAATTCAGTGTATTGGCAGAAATAATTCGATACTCGTCTCTAGAACCTAGGTAAAGATGCAGGTGCGAAGGCTCTCGAAATCAGTTTCTGCACTGTTGACTCGATCACGAAACAGTAGATATTCATCCTGATCGTTTTCTGTTTCTGTGATAAGCAAGTCAACATTTTCTCTGTTCTTCTATCTCAAAACCTTACACAGATACTTTAAGGAAATAAAAGAAAAATTTCCAGGAAAACATCAAAGCCTTTGACACTGGATATTTTATTGAACCAAATAGCAGAGACTTACCTCATGGAGGCACATTTCTCACATTTTGTTATCTTACTGTCATGTTTTGAATGATTCTACAAGCATTTCTGGGCCTTTCACATTGCCTTGGGATGTGGATATTTAAAAAATTATTTTAAATATTTAGAGGCAGAGATAGTACTGTTAAAGACTTAGAAGGCAAAGTCTCATGGATCTGGTCGGCATCCGGGTCCAATCTCAACACAGAACATCTGGTTTCGCTAAGTGGATTTATTTTCTTTAAAATGGGGCTTCGAACAGCATCTAGTGTGCCTCTAAGGTCAGGAGGATGAAGTGCAATACACTACATATGAGTATACCGCTTCTTTTCAAGATGTAGGAAGTGAGTGTTAGCCCATGGCTCTTCAACAAATGAGCTGAATGTTTGCCTTCAAACCTGAGAAAGTGACTACCTGGTGATCTTCTAGGTGTCTACCTAAATCTGTCCTTGTCATCTACTCAAAAGGTCAGTGACCGTCTAACGCAATAATCCACACAGCTTGATAATACTGCCTTCATGTTTCAAAGTTTGCTGCCCTTGCATTGCAACTTCAGGATGGATTGGGGGGCTCTGATTCATCTTCCTGTGACGGGTTTTTGAAAAATAATTGATAGATTTCTATTGATTACTATTCTTTAAAGCTTACCTTTTTACACCCACTTTCCCTCCTTGCACATTATTTTAAAAGGGAACATTCTTAAGAATGGAGCTAAATATAAAAGCCTGATTTTTTTGTGACCGGGCACACACCTCTCTTCCTTAAATTTAGTGGACACTCCACCCCAGTGCATGTCCTCCCAATGTGCCCAGCTTGTACCCACTTCCATGGGCTGCCTCCTATCTGCACCTCCCCCACGTTTCTTCATCTGTGCCACCTGTGTCCTGCACTCAGACGCATACTGAACCCCTGTGACCTGCACTCGGACGCTTACTGAACCCCTGTGTCCTGCACTCGGACGCTTACTGAACCCCTGTGTCCTGCACTCAGACGCTTACTGAACCCCTTTGTCCGATTTCACCCCAGGCTTGGGGCTGACTCCAGATCAGTTGCCTCCACCCACTTTCTTTTTGGTTTTTCTGCCAGCTGTCCACGCACTTTTCCTTACTGATTCCAGATGCTCCAGTGTGCTCTCTCTTGGATGGCCTAGAACTTTAGATTCTTGTGGCCTTAGAGCTAGGACACCCATGAGCTATCTATGAACCCAAACACTCAAGTTGACTGCTAGGAATTAGTAAGATCAGTGTCACACTCAGATTCTAATGAAGGTAGTACCAGAAACCACATCTGCATTTAATACATTTAAAACCCTTCACATCTGCAATGGGAAAAATTTTTTTTTTAATTATAAAAGTTTAAACTTAAAATTCAATGTCTGTTTAAATGTTTGATTTTTAAATGTAGGAAGTTTATTAAATTGTGGAATCAGAGCCATGTTCTCTTGCCTTCATGTGTCTCTCTATATTAAGAGTATTGATATTAAAGTTTGAACTTTTTGTATTTATTAATAAAAATGTATGTTCATTCTACTTAGTTCTTAAACGAATAAATATCTATTTAAAGAAATCTATTTTAAGTTGATAACCAGAAATAGGGACAAATTAGAGGTAGGAACAATATTTTATAGCAATGAAAAATCGGGTAAGAATGTATAAAGCCAACTGGAAGAGAAAGGTTACAGAAATTAGAGTGCTCGCATTGAGGAAATTCAATATCACAGAGCCAACAAAAAGGATGTTTTCCTAGCTCCATAAGGTTATGTCTACCCATATGCTATTGAATTTAAAGTAGAGTGTAAACACTGCGTATATAGCTTGGACCTAACATGTGTATTAGATTAACAACTGGAAGAAAGTACCACAAAATAGTACCCGTGGTTATCTCTGTCTTGGTAGATTGTAGACAGCTTATATTCTCTCCCTTTTTTGCTGTTGCTTTGTATTTCTGAAATTTTTAATGACAAACTTCCATAAATAAACATCCAGTGGAAATGGCCAATGAGCAGTTGGACACCCACACCCTGGCTTAGAGAGAGAGTTGGGCTCCAGAGTAGGTTCAGAATCAAGAGGAAGTTAACTGTTGCACAAAATCTTTTCCTTCTAACTCAGCTTAAATGTGCTTCAGCATAAAAAAAAATGGATCTAATAAGAAAACAGTTATTCATATATCTTTCTGAAAACTAAATAAGTAAAGTTATTTTTAATTTTCTGACTGGTGTCAAGCATTTCTTCTTCACTCATATGCAAACTTTAAGAACAGACTATACCACTGCACTGTCATAATCAACAAGGTTACTTTTCAATGTTAAGTTCTAGTAGAGTCTGAACATTAAGAGAAGGCCCAGAAAAAGGTAGTGTGAACCCAATGTGAGGGCTTGTACCTGAAGTTCCCAGGGACGCTTGTTTGTTTATTGCAATCTCATAAAGGAATGGGATCCCAGAATGTAATTGTGATGTCTCCCTCAGCTCGCTCTCCTTAACAGCACACGTGCACTCTCAGGCCCACCTACCTGAGAGTCCAGCAAGTCTCCTTGGCTAGAAGGATAAGTTGAAACAATTCACTGATGTTATCTCTGGGCTACACTGAAGAGGACCTACCCTAAACATTCATAAGCTATGAGAGTACGGGCAAGCTATTGCACCTCTAGGGTCTTAGTCTCCACAACCATTAAAAGTGATAACAGTGCTTCGTACTGCATGGTAGTACTATAAAGTGTAACGAGTCTCTATGTACTACAGCTGTTAGAACAGTACCAAGCCCTGGCCCATTGAACAGGCAGCTGGAGTACTCAATTCCTCTCTGTAGCGTTCTCTCTCTCTCTCTCTCTCTCTCTCTCTCTCTCTCTCTCTCTCTCTCCTCTTTGCCTCTCTCCTTAGTTGGAAAGTGACCTTTTTCTTCGCCATGGAGCATATGCTGATGATAACTTTAAACAAGATGCAAAGACAGAGGAAATAACAAAAGTTCTCTTGACATTTCACAGGGCAAATCAGAGATGAGAAGAGATGAAGTCATCACTTCATAAAATAGTTGTTTTTGGTTTTTCTTCTTAAACAATCCGGCTTCCTTTCTTCTGGTCTGGTCACCATGGTATAGGACGTAATACCCTTTTTTCCTTTTCCTCTTGGTTCACATGGCACTGAGCAAGAAGGTAATAAAAAATATATATTTTTTAATAATACCAGTACACACACGAGAGGAGAAAAAGGCCCCCCACTGCGTGCTGAATCGCTCACTAAACACTCTGTTCAGACTCAGCAGGGAATTCTGACAACACACCTGACTTTTCATTTATTTATTTTTTATTGGTTCCGGGAGAAGTTTCTGATTCATTCTATGTAGGTTGCAAGCCCTTGTACTATAGGAACAAATGGTCTCCGGGTGATTTGCTTTATTAACTTTTAGGGCAAAGGAGGGAGAAATAGGAGAATTGCTTTAACTGCAATATACTGACAAAAAGTTTAGACGTTTTTAGGCTATTGGCACTGGAAACATTTTAATGGCTCTATTGGCTGATTGTAAAGAAGGTAGTATGATGGAGTAGAAAGACAGCTGGCTAAAAGACAGAACCAGGCAATGTTCACAGCCATGCCATTTGTGCCCAGCCAAACCACCAGACCCTTCATGTCATTGGGACTCAGTGAACTGTTCTATAAAATAAAGGGATCAGACTGGATATTGTCCTCTTTCAGTAAGGGTCTACAACTTCTTGGATGATGAAATCAAACCTCCAATATTAACGCTGTTGGGAAATGAAAGGCGTCCTCCTTCCCATGAAGAAAAGTTAATCATAATGTAATCATAAGCATTTGCTGTGCTACGTGCTTAGTGTTGCATATAATACAGCGATGTAGGAAGAGCCCCCATAATAACATGGGACACCAAGGGTCACAAAGGTTAAATGAGTTGCCCAAGTTCACAGAGCCTGTGCCAGGTGGCACTAGGCTTCCAGGCCTGACACACAGCTCCCGATCACGTCCTGCCTCCATACTACTTCATAGGGAGATCACAAAGGCCATCCATGCTGGTGAGGAATTCCAAGTAACTCCAGTGTGAGGTGCAGGTTAACAAGAATAAGGAGGAATGTGAGTGCTTTTATAAGCTTGTCAAGGACAACTTGAGATCATGGGGCCCACATAGAAAGAACAGGGTCACGAAGGGAGGCTTAAAGAGAAGTTTAACTGCACCAAAGAACAAATGAGAAAAATTTAGATAGCGCAAACATACTTTACTTTTATCATCTATGCTTTCTCCTTTATGATTCTCTTTTAAAATGGTGAGGCTTAGAATTTAGCAAGTAATAAAATATTGGGTAAGCACACTGATACTATTTAAGCAATTTAGATTGCTTGGCATAATGGATGACAGGACGAAGGCTTTTGGTCCAGGGGCTGTGTTTATATTAAATAATTTGCTTGCCTTCTTTGGGATCTGGTTCCCTAAACTATAAAGCCAACTGGATGGTGGCCCCTAGTTACCAAAACCCTGCAGAAGGCACTACGGATATCAAAATAAAGGTGAGTTTCTTCTCTCAGAAAGATCTTTAAAAGTTTTTGTCCCTTTAAATATGATCGGTTGATGCAACTTATTTGAAAATTCCAAGCTATAAATGACGTAAAAATTATTTATATGGAGAATCAGCAATAGAAATTTAAATAAAGGATTATAGTTGATAATATGCTCTTTGATGTCAATCAAATTAATGATTTACAAAGTCCACTGTTTCTGCTTTGTGATCTAACAAAACGTCTCAAAGATAATATAGCATTAAGCTGATACTTATGTGAATATAATTTTCTGAAATGCAGTACCTCATTCTACTAAATAGAAACCAACGTCTGAAAATGAGCTCTGTACATTGTAATTTCTGTGCTGTGCTAGGGCTACTAGTAAATTATTTTCCCCCATAATTTGCATTTTTTAAAGTGTTGAAGCAAAATAAGCCTCTTTGTTTGCACTGGTTTCAAAATTAAATTAGTTTGTCAATTTGTTCTCTCCTCCTTTTCCTTGATTTCATTTCAACATAAACAGTTATTTTCATTAAATTCTCTTGTATTTGGCTTCAGTTTTCTAGTTACTGTGATTATTTGGGGTGGCTGCCCCTGTTTTATTTTTGGTACCTGTGCACTGTTTTAAATTGCATTTAATTAGTTCACCTCCATTTTCTATTGTTCACCTCACTTTGTGGCATATGATTTCTTTAGCTAGATCTGACGCCTGTCATGGGCTGATCTTTTCTGGAGGTTTTTGTTTGTTTGATTCGTTTTGCTTTGTTTTTAACCTAAGCACCATACAGGTGATCATCATTCTGATATTTAATGAATGCAAAAAAATCGCAGGAAAGAAACAAAAATTACATTCATCACAAAGATTGTTTTGAAAGAGAAAACAAACTTGCATTCTTTAGGAACAGCAGAAATTACCTAGTTGGTTGGTAAAGCCAAAAATGTCAACAACATATTTTTTTTTTTAGCTTAACCTCAAAATGACCTCTTGACAGAAAGAAAACCAGCCATACTTTTCAATTTCAAGCTAAAAGATCTAAGAAGTTATTTCTATCTAATAACAAAGTACAATAAGATTCTAAATTCCCACAGAAACTCTTCATCTACCCTATAACACATCAAAAGCCACAGAGGGGCTATTCATCCTGTAAGAGAGTGATAATAAAGTTTTTCAGGCATTTGTGGTAGTATGTACAGCAGGGGAATGGAAAGGGGTGGGCTAGGCAGGGAGAAAGGGAGCAAATTACTTTTTGTTAAATTACAGGAGGAAAATATAGAAAGATGTTTCAAATTTGTTCCAATAATTCATTTCACAAGTGTTCGTTTAACGACCCTTGGGACACAGGCATTGTTCTATAGGATGGGACTGCGGAAGTTAACGACAAAGATGAAGTCCCTGTCCCCATGCAGATTACATAGTAGTGGGGCAAAGGGGGACAATGGCAAATATACGTATAATAATTCAGCAGGTATTAAGTGCTATGAAGAATAAAGCAATCAGATAAGCAAGTCTGGGAATTTGTAGCGTAGTTAGAGAAGGTTTTCGGACAAGTGGCATTTGGATAGAAACTGGAAGAAACTAAGAGAGATAATATTTATGTCTGGGGGGAGAGTATTCAAAGAAAAAGAAACAAACAGGAAATGCAAAGGCCCTGGGGCCAGAGAGTGTCTGGCCTATCTTCAAGAAACAGCAAGAAAGCTACGGAGTGAAAATGTGAATGACAGATTAGGTCATAGACATGAACTTCAAAAGGAGAAAGCCTGTATAAATAAGACACAAGACCAAGAAAATTTAAACAAAAAAACCCAAAACCAAAAATCAACTGATAAACAGCAACTAGAGGGAAAATGGTAATTCATGTTACCGAAGAGCTGGTGTATTTAATATATTTTAAACTTTTCTTCTTTAAATCAATATGAGAAAAATTAATAACCCAACAGAAAAATAAGTAAACAAAGACTATGTAGAGAAAACACCATAGAAATGGCTTTTAAATATATTAAAGGATGCTCAACCTTGCTTACAATGAGAAAAATTCAAGTGAAAAACCACAGTGACATGCCAGTTTCTTACCCTATCAGATTGGCAAAGATCCAAACATTTGATCTTAACAGCATCAGAAGTTTGAGGCTCAGAGAACCAGACACTGGAATATATTGCTGTTGGGGACGTAAACAGGTACAGCCTTTACAGGGAGGACTTGGCCACTATCAAAACTTTAAATGCTCATATCTTTGACCCTGTAGTTCCACTCCTAAGACTTCATCCAACAGATTTATTTGCACAAGTGTTAAATGAATTCATTGGAAGGATACTCCTTTGACATTATCTGTAACAGCAGGAAACCATAGAACACAATGAGTACTGGGAAATGAATTTAGAAGCCAAGGGTGGAGTGTGATTATGAATCTCTTTTAAACCTGAACCCTTCCTTGGAAGTTCTTGAACAGGTAAAATGAGAACAAGACTGTGGTTAGAATAACTCATCAGCCATCAATTTTAGGTTGTTTGGGGTGTGTAAGGAGACCTTGGTGACAACCTCAATGTCATTTGAGTTACAACAGAGCTGTAAGAGAAAAAAGTCTGTGTGTAGGAGGTGGGAGCACCAGGGTGGCAATAGGCAAGGCTGCAAAGATGGACAGAGACCAGTTTGTGAAGGGCCTTTCTTCTGCCAGGCAAAGAGGTTCAGACTTGACCCTGAAGGCAATGGCAACCTTTAGAGCAAGGCAGTGACCTCATCAGATTTGCATTTTTAAAAGACAGCTCTGTTGGCAATTTCGGGGAAGAGATTACAGAACAGCAAGGCCAGAGGTAGAGAGAGAGATTAGTGTAAAAATTCAGAAATACAGTCCCAAGAGGAGAAAATATTTTTTCTGTTTGACAGTTTTATGAATCAGAATTCTAAAAATGAATATGTCTTAGCTCTAGAATTGTTTTAAAAATCAAAAACAAGATTTTTAGAGAAGCAAACTCTTTAAATGGTATGGACCTTCTGACTAGGTAAAGTTCAAGTTCTCTTTTCTAGTTATTCAGGTCACGTCTGCCTGCTGCCTTGCAGCCCTTGGTCCCCACTAGCTGTGCTCTGTTTCCAGGCCCCTCCTGAAACACATTCCTGTCTGAGATCTCACGAACATTTTAATTAATCAATTTGGGTGAAAGCGAAGGACATGTATCCTCAGTGTGCCCATCTCCTGCAAGCCACAGGAAAAAGCAGAGATTTCTAATTACATCCATGCCATGGGCATAAATTAGCATGTATATAAGCACTGAAGCATTTTTTTAATGAGTAACTAAACTGGCGCCAATGAATCAACGTACTAAGGTGCTTATAAAATTGCGTCATTTTTTGTTATTCCTTTGTCTGCTTCTCAGTAAGAAAAATACTTTGGTTAGGCTGAAACAATGGTACTGTAGATGTAAGAGAGGGTGAGCTTTGCTTCTGAAGAAAAAACAGAGTTCAGGGTTATGAAATGCTAATAGAACAATAATGTATAGTGTGCTTATCTATTTCATTTTACAAAAAGGGGATTATTAGGACAAAGTTAGATTTAATGAGAACTTTGAAATGGTATGTTATTATCTTGATTCAAATTTCCCTCAAAGGAAGAAAAACATTGTAATGTTCATGTGTTTCACCTTGGCCACTTCAAAAAGATTCTAAACACCATGAATGTGACAACAACGAATTGTTCCTCTACTCCTACTATCACCAATTCATAGTGACATAGTGACACCCCTTGTCACATAGCAAATTTTTATTAGGTTAAGTTGAGCTTATTTGAATTGAATTTTCTCTCTTTTTTCAGCTTTATTGAGCTATAATTAACATAAATTGTGTAAGTTTAAGGTGTACGACATGATGGTTCAATGCACTTACATATTGCAGAATGATTATCACAACAAAGTTAGTTAACACTTCCTTCACATAGTTTAGCTTTTGTGTGTATGTACGGTGAGGACTTTTAAGATCTAGTCTCTCAGCAATTTTCAAGCATACAATACAGTGTTGTTGACTATATTCAACATGCTTAGCGTTAGATTGCAGCTCTTACTTGTAACTCAAAGTTTGTCTCTTTACACCACCTTCATCCATTTCTCTAACCCCTTCTCTACTGAATCTTCAAGGTTATCTCTACTCGATCATTCCTTAGAAAAAGCTTAATCTCCTTTATAAAGAAAAGGGCTTTATCTTTCTGCCTCCTCTAGAACATTTTGAAAAATCATTCTATTCCAGACTAAAAATCAGCATTCAGCAAAATCATTTATGATTTCACATCTCCTTTTCTCAAGGAGTAAGTTGAAAACATATGTTTGAAATCATACTTACTGCTTACATCCTAGAGGAGCATAAACATTCAGAAGTCTCTGCAGCAGGAGCCTTTTCACTCCAAAGCCATCCAGAGATCAGAGATAACGTCTAGCTCCCTGTCACAGCCTTTACTCTTTATAAAGTCAAATATTTAGACAAAAATTACCATCTTTGCCTTCTTCCAAACCTAACCTATATTGCTATCATGCTCAAGTCCCAGGGAAACGCAAGTGTGTGTATATATATATATATATATATATATATATATATATATCTCCTCATCTGTGGATACCTGGTGTGCATTCGATGTACCGTAACACTGCACACTGCACCTGCACCATAGCACTCTGTGGACTAGAGCTAATTCTTCTTGTATGTTCCCTTTAGGACAGCATTTTATTTTTTAATTGACCATTGCAGTCTTCATAAACTGAGATTACATCACAAATGGTGCATTGGCCATATAGGAATTGACTAGAATTCTGAATATTTGAATCTTGTCAAACAGTGGGGAAATATCTCTGAGTATTTTGTAAATATTGTCATTTGGGTACTCCAGTGTCTTATTGTTACCAAGTAAATTATCCCCAAATTTAGCAGCTTAAAATAACCACACTATCATAAACCACAGGACTGTAGATCAGGAGTTCAGGCAAGGCTCAGCTGGCTCGTTCTTTGGCACCCATGTATTTACTGGAATCACCAGATGGTAATCAGCTGATTGATGGGCTGGTCTGGAAGGTTGTAGATGGTGTTACTCATATGTCTGGCACCTTGGCTGATGTGTTAGTCCATTAGGGCCACTATGACAAAAGTACTATGGGCCACAGGGCTTAAACAGCAAGCATTTACTTCCCATGGTTCTGGAGGCTGGGCAGTCCCAGATCAAGGCACCAGCAGCTTCAGTGCCTGGTGAGAGCCTGCTACCTAGTTTATAGTCTTCTCATGGTATCAGGAGGTGAGAGAGCTTCCTGAGGTCTCTTCTAAAAGGACACTAATCTCATTCGTGAGGGCTCCACCCTCATGACCTAGTCATCCCCAGAAGCCCACCTCCTAATACCATCACACTGGGGATTATGTTTCAGCATATGGATTTTAGGGGGACACAATCATTCCATCTATAACAGCTGGAAATCTGGGCCTAGTCGGGGCTGTCACCTGAGTTGTCTACCTGTGGCCAGTCCAGCATGACGATCTCAGAATAATCTTTCAAGAGACAGAAAGTGGAAGCTGCAGTCTATTAAATACTTGCTCCAGAAACTGGCAGTGTCATTTCCACTGTTTACTACTGGTCACAGCAGTCGCAGAGCCCACCAGATTCAAGGGGCAGAACATAAACCCCACCTTTCAATGGCAAGTGACTCAAAGACTTTGCAGTCATACTTCACTGGCCAAGTGACACATCATGGAGAAAAAACAACAACAACAACAACAACAACAACAACAACAACACATATTTTATATTTCATAGTAATAAACAAATCAGCTATAATCAAAACATTAATTCAATACATAGAAGAGCACCAGCTATGCATCTTAAAGTCATTTGGGTCCCTTTTCTCCCTTAGCCTTCACATCTTTTGATGTCAATACTTCCACCAAAATATTTTGCAGGTCATTTTCTCTCCTTTCCACTTCCACTGCCCCGCAGAAGCGCCTTACAATAGCTAACCTTTGTTGAGAGCTAATTTGTGCCAAGCATTGTGTTAACAACTTTACAGGCTTACGCATTTGATTTCTCACCACCACTATTAGGCAGACATTGCCAAATCACTGTTTTGCAAATGAAGAAAATACAACTCGTTCAATTAAGTGTTATCTCTCAATAATGGAAGGGCCTACATGGAAACCCAGGAATCTGACTCCATGGAACCGGAGTCAGATTTCCTCACTCCTAACTAGAAAGTTCGTGCTGAACATGAGCGGAATGCCTTGGCCTAGAAGTGCAGCTTGCCCTGCAGCCTGGCTCCTCACTTTTTCATGGAATGATCTGTTTGAGCTGCTACACACGCCACCTGCATAAACACACAGTCAGAGCCTCTCTGCATGCATCACAACCTCATGCTGAGATACCAATTACTTCTAACCTATCAGAATTTCATTCTTTATGTAGAAACAGAAATTACAGATACTTCTAGAGTAAGATGAAAGTGCTTTGTTTAAAAAGAAAGACAAAACTTGAATGACACAGGAGATACGTGCAGAAAAGATCAGATGATCATTAGGTGACATCCTAAAACTGCCCCGATTTAATTGGCAATAGATAATGGATCCAAAAGTGCAGTTAAAAATCATGTTCCAAATATTTCAAAATATACATGGCATGGAGATAATTAAGATAGCACAGGATAGCAGCCTCTGGAGTAAGTTATGGCCATGTTATGACTTCATTGGTTTCAAAGAAACTTAGCAACTACTGCCTTGGTGTCATAAAAATATTACATGTTTCCTTCACTTTGGGAAGAAAGAAACATAGCTTGCCTTAGCCCCAAAGGAAAGAGAAGGTTATAACACCTGGGGAGCTTGATGATGACAGCCCTGCCCAGCATGTGGGAGGCAAACCAGTCAAGCAGAAACACGATTGGTTACCTTCTGGGCTACGCAGACCCTCTTACCATCTGGGGCCTGAGGCCCAGGGATTGCTGCCATTCGCTCCCAGCCCTTTTCCTAGGATTGCTCTGGCCGTCCACGGCCACTTTCTCACCTGGTAGTTTGTCCTAACTGGACTCATAAAGGCTGAAAGCATGACCCTTTACAATGTAAATGCAAAATAGTAGAGAAGTTTTCTGAAAACTGCTTCTTCTTTTGTGGCCCTGCGGGATCTGGGCTCTTTGATTGAGATATAATTGACACACAACATTTTATTAATACAAAGTGGACACCATAATGATTTCATATATTTATGTATGCAAAATAATTACCATAGTAAGCCTACTTTGCACCCATCACCACACATAGTTACAAAGTTTTTCTTCTGATGAGACCTTAAGACTCATACTCTTGCAGCAATTTTCAAATATACAATATAGTATTGTTGATTGTAGTCACTGTGCTATACCTTACATCCCCAGCACTTATTTATCTTATAACCAGAAACCTGTACCTTTTGACCGCCTTCACCCCTTTCTCCTACCTCATGCTCCCCTCCTCGACAACCACCAATCTGTTCTCTGTATCTGTGAGTTTAGGTTTTTTCTTGTTCTTTTTTTTAGATTCCACAGTATTTGTTTTTTTCTGTCTGACTTATTATATGTAGCATAATATCCTCAAGTTCCATCCATGTTGTTGCATATGGCAGATTTCCTTCTTATGGCTGAATAATAATTCCATATATGTGTGCATCACATCTTCTCTATCCAGTTATCTGTCAATGGACACTTAATGTTGTTTCCATGTCTTGGCTACTTTAAATAATATTGCAGTGAACATGTGGGTGTGGATATCTTTTCAAGATAGTAATTTCTGTTCCCCAAAGTAGGATTACTGGATATACGGTAGTTCGATTTTTAATTTCTTCAGGAACCCCTTATACTATTTTCCGTAGTGGCTGTGTTTTCCAATTTACATTCCCACCAACAGTGTACAAGGGTTCCCTTTTCTCTACTTCTGTAGTTGATCAGCTCAGTAATCATTACTATTCTTGTGTGTGTGTGTGTGTGTGTGTGTGTGTGTGGCAAAAACTCATAACGTGAAATCTACCTCTTAACAAATTGTTATACGCACAATATAGTTTTGTTAACGGTAGGACCATTACTGCTATTAATGATGATTCTGAGGTTTGGAGCCAATCCATACTGGCTTTTGAGTGTTTGAAGTAGAATCTAATTTTACTTAGTAAAGTATTTTTATTTATATATATTCTTAAAATCAATATTAGCCTAAACCAGATAACAAATAGCTTAAAGTGGGATATTCTGACTGGTGATCAAACTTAAGAGAAAAATAAACAAGTATGTACCTACATCAAAAATTTATCATTATAATTAGTTTATATAACAAAGCAAATGAATTGAGATTTTTAAAAATGGAAATATAGGGGCAAGCAATTTGAGTAAGTGTGGCCATTGGTTTATGTGTTTAATATGCAGAATCATCACTATGATAGCCCTTTTCCAAGGCCAGGCAGACAAGTGCTCGGGAGAGGATCACCCTGAGCACTTCTACCATGGCTACGGTCAAAAAAAAAAAAGACTGAAATCACCAAAGAGAAACTTTCTGACTTAATGATACAAATCAAACAGCATTTTACCTTATCAATTGATGGGAATGTCTGATAGAGAAGAGAGTGCTTTAATTTAATCAATTGATAGAACCTTCTCAGAGATGTTTTATATCCCATAACTTTAAACTGTGACACAATGCTAGGTCACGATCCAATCCAAAATCCTGCTCTTTTTGCCCAGAGCACAGCTGCTTTCAGACTTCCAGTAGAGGCAACATTGTAATGATTTATACAAACACTTACATAAAACACACAATTAAGTATTCCATAGTTATCAGTTCCTTTCATTACAGTTTTAATAACTACATGGTGCCATTTCTTTATCATGTACAAGGATCTTTCTTTGGATTTCTCTAGCAAAATACATTGTCTAGAGAAACTTGCTCATTGGTTATAATTAATCTTCATCAGAAAACCTTTTGGAAAGCCTATGGTAAAGGTGATTATTTTTGATAAACACACGGAATAGATATAAAGACATCAAAGAAACAGACCAGCTTTCAGGCAACAGTTAAGCCTCCTTTTAAAACCTTAAAGCAGAAAGCACCTTTAATATCAAAATACTGCAACCAAACAGTGCGCATCCTCTGTCTACGTAACCAGATAATTAGAACAATAAGATCTGGAGAAATCACTACTTGGTTATAAGATCCTACTCTGACATACACAGATGGGTCTGCATTACCTAAGGAAAAACATCACAAAATGTTAGGGCTTCTTTGGGAGTCCTTGTTCACACCCTTGTTCACACTTAAGTTTTACACGTCATGTGTGTCCATGAGAATAACATGGGACAGAGTCCTAGGAGTGTGGCTGGAATAGAGGGACCTCTCTGCTGTTCCTAATGCTGTCCTGGGGCATTTACTCTCAGTCACTCCACAGGGCTCTGTTATGGGGTCTGGCTGAGAAAGCCACTTCACAGTGTAAAAGCTGATGTTCACAAAGCTTGGTGCTCGTTAAAAATGTGACTCTTTATTTCCCAGGCATATACTATATCTTTCTTATGAAAAAAATCACCTATTTTAAAAGTCTCCTCATGTGCCTAAACCATAACTACTTATAGCTCTGAAAGTGTTTTGATGTTAGACTTTAGTTGAGCATGGTTGGGTATGTAATAAAATAAAATTTGATTTCCTTATACAACGGCTACTATAAATAGTGTTTAACATTAATAATATATTACATTTAGAAGCAGATGATATGATGTATTTCCAGTTGAATGTTTAAAATATTCATGCACAGAGGGGAAAAAAACATAGGACATATACCAAAGTTTCTATAATGTTATTCTAGGAAGAGAGATTATGGGTGTATTTCTCATCTTCGTTTTTCTTTTCTGTATTTTGTAAGTGTTTAATAATAAACATGTATTATTTTTTAAAAAGTGTTTCAAGATTGACTCCCAAGAGTTTTGACTATTGAAAATTTTGCCATCTATTAAGCCTGTATCTTAAAAGTCTAGGCTGTGCTGTCTAATGCGGTAGTCATACTCTCAAGTGGATATTTTAATTATATTTAAATTAATTAGAAGCAAATTAATTTATTAACAATGTCAATCTTCAGTCACGCTAGCCACATTTCAAGTTTCAAATTTTCACCCCATTTTCATCATTGCGGGCAGTTGTGTTTTGCAGTCCTAGTGGAGATAAGTTACCAAACTGTGCCCTGGATGCTAAGAACAAAAGTAGGCCACTCTGTGGCATAGCAATAGACATGTGCTCCTCACTGTAGACATTGAGAGATTCCTCAACACCCATCCCTTTCATGAATTTCTCTAATCTATGGCCCAGTATTGATCCCATAGCCATTCAAATAGTTAGTGACAAAGCAAGGACAAAACCCAGGGCTGCCAACTTTTCTTTTTCTTTTTTTTGCTTTTTGGTATGTGGGTAGTTCCCTGACTGGGAATCGAACCCAGGCCGCAGCACTGACAGCGCCAACGCCGAAGCCTTAAGCTACTACACCATCAGGGAACTCCCCCAACTTCTAATTCATAGCTCCTGTCTCCATATCACTGTTCCCATCTTCTCCAGAACACTAAAGCTTCCCAAGCAGCACTTCAGTTCATTATAATTTCATAGACATTTTTGAGAGCTTACAATGTGATAAACACCATACTAAGACTTGAATGTACAAAACCAAGTAAGAAAAGGTTCTGTCCACAAAGGTGTCAGAGTGAGAAAGCAGAAGGAATGCTAGCACCAAGTAGGGACAGGTCTGTTCTCTGGAAATCCACGAGTGCTTCACATATGTAGATATGTTTGAGTTGAGACGTGGCATTTGTGCATTCAGATTCACAAGTCATCACTTCTCCAAGGTTCTCAATTTTCCCCACACTCCAGAACAAGTTAGACTCCATGTTTGAAATCCAGTTGATCCTTCACCTAATACTGTTCTTTATTTTTTAACTTTATTTGGGATAGTTAGGAATGCTCAACCTTCTTACTCTCTTAATATGAACTAATTTTCCAATTTGCAAGCCTTGTTCTATACATGTAAAATAATTTTAAATCTTCAAATGAAACAAAATAAAATACTGTTTACAGATTTAGTCATCCATTCCATTTTAGACTATATAATATAAACACAAATAAAAATCTTGAATTCATAGTCATTTTTCAGCCAGCTGTGTTGGAAATGTTTAAACACAGGCTAAGAACCTGGAGCTCCCAGTTCTCAAGTAAATCATGCTCCTTTATTTTAACAGATGCAATGCTCTTGGTGGCAGAGCGACTGGAAGGACCATTTAACATTGAGTCGGTCATGGACCCTATAGACGTCAAGATATCTGAAGCCATTATGAACATGCAAGAAAACAGCATGCAGGTGTCTGCAAAGGTATTTGCATTAGTCATATGTCTACTAACAAGGAATGTGCAGTAATCTAAAAACGAAGTAACAAGATATGTCGGCTGGGATTATAAATTCTAATACGTTGTCAGTGAGCTTTTCCTGTCAAGCTACAAATGTGCTACTTCGTTAAAAATGTCTAACAAAATGGCATTGAGAAAGGAAGCAATATTTTAGTTCTCAACTACTCAATCATGAAGAAATTATTGGCTGCTAAAAAGTTTCAGAGAGCCCCAAGTATATTGACTAATCCCTCACATTTGTGACCAATTTGGAGGGAATTTCCTTTTTTAATGTTTGAAATCTCTGCACACCCTGACCCTGTTTTCGCTCAAGGAACTTCTAATTATGTCTTCAACTGTGCAAACCAGGCAAATGTTCTCTATGTTCAATTGTAAATAATTAAACATTCCATCTGACTTCCTTTTTTAAGACTATGATCTAACCTTCATTAATGTTATCGTCAGGGTAAAATGCTTCTTTTTATGAAGTCAAGCACACATTAAAAGAAAAAAAGTAGTACATTTTCATAAATCATATGAGACAGAGCTTCTGGGTTTGCAGCTGCAAAACACAAATACCAGGTGTGCCCTTTTTATTTGTCCCCACCCGTTTAAAGGTAAACAGGACCCACCTTAAGCAAAATCGCTACATTTGTGGTGTGTTCCAGCCTTTTCCTTCCTCGCCCCTTTTCACCCACACCGATGATGCATAATGCCCTTCTGTTCTTGTAACCAGCACCCCCCCCCATCATGAAACACTAACCAAATCTGTAACAGTCTTTAAAACCTGGTGACTAAGTGATTACAGTTTAATGGAAAGTCATTCACACAAAAATATGTCGAGCAAGGAGTTGCATGCTTAGCTTTCTTTGAATTTTAAAATCCTTTGTGAAAGATACTTCAAATATAATCGAGGAGGAGAGAATAGGTGGGGAAGAGAAACTGCAGAGCAGAAAGAGAGCCATAGAATCCAACGATGTTGCCTTGGCTGAGTACAAATCAAACTAGATTTAGGGTTTTTTTTTAGGGTGAACTGGCAGCAAGTAGGATCAGAAGGAATCTGGCCTGGGTCCCTTTCTCTCCTTGGAAGATGGATGGGCTGAGAGTTTCATAGGTCCTAGTTCTGGGTTTTAATGAGTTTGAGATCCCCCATGTCCAAATTGCCATCACCGGTTGAGGAAATAGCACATTTGGAGATTCCATGGAAACCTATTTTCTTTCTTTTCTGTGAAAAAACATAGCAGTCATGTATTCCTCTCAAATCTATTGTCTAGAAACCAATTATTTTTGTTTTGAGTGGCCAAATATCCCAGCAGTGCTTGAGTAACGAAGCACTGTGGTTGCTGATGTTCAAAGTGGGAATGAAGGATAGGACATGAAAAGCACACCGACGAAACTGTCTGTGACTTGAGAGCACCCTACCCTTCTTAGAAGCAGAGGTTTTCATTGGTGTGTTCACATACCTGTTCAAGTCAAATCGTTCCATTAAAAATTCTCAAAGAGGTCAGATGGATTCTCTTATCACCAGAATATGGATGACACATTTTTATAGAATTTGCCTGACTACATTATAATAGTATCACTGTTCATAAGGACTGTACTTTTTAAAAGACACATTTCTTCATAAGAAATGTCAAAGTCAAGAGTAGGAATAATATAGGATGTGTATGGAAGGTCATAAAATAGTACAACGATGTCAATTGAGCTAGAAACAATTTCTTTTTAATGTAAGGGAATGGAGTGAGTTAGGGCAGGGAGAGAGAGGGGAGTGCAGCTAAGGCTCTGCAAGATAAAGGAATGGGACAGGAAGCAGAGGTGTAGGAGAGGCTTCGGAGGAAGGACTAAGTGGAGAGGTTCAAGATGGTGGGAATTTGGATACACTGAGCAGGAAACACCAGCAGGATTTGCTGATGGAATGCATATGTTCTGAAAAAGCTTATATTTCATCAAGGGAACAAAATTTGGAAATATGTAGCTTTATTTTCCCTACAAGCCACATCCATGAAATTATGCACTGAAGTCTAAAATCTGCATTCTAGCTAAGAACTGGATGGTGGAATTTTTTTCCTCTTTTTAAGGAATCCTCAGTCACTGTTGATAAACATTCTCATCAAATTTGAAGTTCTGGATCTCCAGACTACCCTTGGAGTATCTGCATAACCAGAGACTAAGTTAACTTCTGATAGGCAAGCTTCGGATGAGGTCAGAAACTATTTCCTAACTGGGGCCAGGCATCCTGAGAATTGCAAGCCCTACAAATTAAATTAAAATGACTCTTTACTCAAAGATATTATTGGCACCTTCTCCTTGGAAAATTGTTTACCTTATTACAGTGGTCATTCCCAGAGCCTCTTTCACAAAAGCAATAATATTTATTATCTTCATAACTACTGGCTATTTGTTGAGCAAGTACTGCCAGGAACCGTACTGTGCTTTGCATAGTTTATGTGACATAACAATGTTTGTGATTAGATAGATGTTCCCCATTGTTTTCCAGATGGGTAACCAAGGTCTAGGATAGTATTTTAAATGGTTTCCCAGTGCATGAGAGGTACATAGAGGAGTGCCTGACTGTAGAACCAACATTGCTAGTCACCACATCAAAATGATGAGGATGCCCCCAAAGCCAGTCTCCCACAAGGGTGGGGTTCAGTAAACATTTGTCAAATAGGTCAAGTATTAAGAGAATGTTCCATAGCCTTCAGTAAAACCTGCATGAGAAGGTAAGGAAACAGAGGCAGTAAAGCCAGGAGGATTCAAATTGCCTGTCTTTCTGTCTGATTCCCTCTACAACTATACCTAGAACTTCCCACCATGCTAAACTCTAGTGAAAGATTTCTCTTATCTAGATCAATCATTCATTGCTTCCAATCTTTCCTAGACTTTTCATAATACCAAATATAGCAGTCTACTTTTTTCTTCCTTCTACTTGAAGGCAAAAGATGGACATACCTTAGTTTCAGATATGAAATCCCTTCCCTCTCCTCTAACTCAGGGGTGTCTCATTATATCTATGGTAGAAAACAGCTCATCTTTTGTACTTAATCATTGAAATCATGTTAGTCATATTTACAGACTAAGAAAAAGACACAGCCCCCATGTACGTTCATGCTCCAATCTTATCTTAAATCTGTTTTTATCCTTCTCTTTTTTTCTCCTATTTAGCTCACACATAAGCTGTTAAGGGTAAGGCACACTGACATTTCTTTAAAAAAAAAATATTGACTAACCAATACTTATAATCAAGTTACAATATTTTGGCAATAATATTATGATACTCATTTCAAACTCCTGATTTGCATATCCTTTGTACAATATTTTTATGTATACCATATATAAATAGAATATTTAAAGATAACTGCATTTAAAGATATATCTTTAAAGACTGGGGAAAATAGCATATTAAAACTTTTGTTGGTTATTTTTAGGCAAATAATCACCCAGTAACAATGACAATCATCATGGCTACCATTAGTTGAGCACCTACTGTATTCATTCAATAAATATGCTACCATGTACCACACATGAGGAATACAGTAGAGGACAAAACAGGTTCTCTGCTCTCATGTCAGTCTTTTTCTAGCCATATACAAGGGCTGTCTGGAAAAAACTCCAGCCATAAATGCCTCTATTTTTCATATTACATTGCTAGATACTTTCTGGACAGCCCTGAAATATTTATTTTGAATCCTCACAACAATCTTATAAAGCATTCATTTCCCATTTTTATATGCAACGAAGGTTAAATTTAGAGAGATTAAGTAGCTTGTCAGAGGAGTTGCAACTAACAAGTGGCTGAGCTGGGATTGCAGCCCAGAGCTGTCTGATCGAAAAGAAGATTTTCCAAGTATGCCACTGTTTTCTCAGTAAGAGTCTTCCCACCAGGACAAGATATACTTCAGCATAGGAGGAGCCAACCATCTCAGGGAAGGCTGTTGCCTGAAACATACTACAGAGGACCTACTATTATCATGAGAAACAGAAGCTGTAAGTTCTTTGCAAGCCCCAACCAAGCTTATTACATTCACCAACTTCACAATTTCCATCAAGACAAAAAGGCACCCTCATTATTGCACTACTTCTGTTACCCACCCAAATCAAAGGATTTTGCAGGTTTTTGGAAATTTCCCAAGAGAATGGCAAACAAAACTTTCTGAGTCCCTGCCTGTGAATTTCAGATGTGTTGGTAATCTCCTTATCCTATCAGGGAAGATGAAACTGATCTCACTGACATAATTTAACTATATTGGGAGTAATTTCAAATCTAATCCAAGAAAAGATTGGTTTGTCAGATATAATCTAAATTAAGAAGGAAGACTTATTAAATTCCAATTGAAACCATCCATTCAATTAATACTTATTACAGATGAGGGTAGAACCCATTACAGAAGAGCAGGATGGCCTTCAGGTACTTAATTTTCTCCAGATAATTTTTTCTGAATTTAGAGCTCAAATAAAGATTTAAAATTAAAAAGAAGAAGAAGAAGAAGAAACCTAAGAGAATGGAAAAAGAATGTAATAGTTTCTGCCTCTAGCTAATGGGTCTGTCTTAGTTTCCTCATCTATAAAATGAGGGCTTGATTGCACTGTCCCTTTTTCAGCTCTCACAGTTTACATTTTATCAACATTATCTCTTCCCTAATGATGAGGTTTCATTTTCTAGCATCCAGATATTTTTCTCTGGAGCTCTGCCCTTTCAAAACATGCAGATATAAATAATACCTTGGGAATTCACATGGAGAAAGTATCTTCTTGCAGCTGTGAGGACATTGTTTAGAATTTAGTTCAAAGAAATGTATGTTTATTCCAATAGCATTTATCTTGCCTTCCTTTGAGCCCCTGTCTTACGTGTGCCCCTCTTAAGGCAGTAAACATACCGTTCCTTGTGGTATGGTTACTAGAGTACTTATCTCCTCCTTCCCAGGATTATAAGTCATTGGAGGACAGGGACATTTTACTCTTCTTACAGAGACACCTTAATATGTTATTTTACACATGGAAGAAACAGTTTGTTTTGCTGAATTGAATTTAGAACATGGAAACGTGATGCCACGGACACTTCAACAGTAAGGAATAGAAAATACTTTAAAAATGTACTTGAAGTCAGTCTAGTATTCTTTAAAATAGCATACAGGTTGCAAGATCAGATTTTGATATCAGACAAATCTGGGATCTGGGTTTTACTAGTTGTGCGTATGACTTAGGGAAAATTATTTATCTGTCTAAACTCAATTAACGAACATTAAAAATGAGCATGCTGGGAGTATCTACTCACAGGATCATTGGAGAGTACAAGGATACAGTCCATACAAAATGCTTAGCCTGAGTGTGTCAGTGAAAACTATGCATAAAGGTTAAGCATCTTAATAGTTGAAAATATCTGCGATATGTAAATTATAAAGAACATTGACTCCATGGTTTTACTCATCTATGATGGGCAGTGAACTTACCTTTAGCATCTAAAATGAGAAGAACAGGTTTAATATAAACATACTTACATTGAAATCTATTTACGCATGGTCATATTTTCAGTGGCAGAGAATCACCTCGAAAGGGACGTATTTCTGCCTGGCCTGTGATGTGGCATGACATGACACTGAATAAATGTCTAATGAGCAAGCCTTCCCACGAAAGCGGGCCGGAGGGAAGAGTGGATGGGTGGAGATGATGTCAGCAACCCAGCACCTAGTCTGTGCCTATTGGCCACACCGAGCCAGCAACGCAAAGGGTCTGAGAGGCATCTCACTGGCCTCTGCCTAGCAGCACACTGTTCTTACAGTAAGAGAATAATTGACAAGTGGCTCTGTCCCTTCTAATCCTGAGAAAAAAGCAAACGGCCATCCTATTTATAAAGCTTTAGGTCTTATTTCTATTTCTTCTTTAGTTTTTTTTTTTTTCTTCTTCTTCTAAAAAGAACACCGCAAGTTCTCAATGATTTCTAAATTCAAAATATTGTCTCTGGTTATTCAAATTTCAAAGTTTACATTTTGCCCATCAGTTCCCACTTACGATATTCCACAAAGAAGCAGTGACCTTGGAACGTCTTTTATGCTTTGATTTCTTCATTTCTGTACAGAAAACCAAAATATGTTCCATTCTTGTTCATAACACTATTGGATAATAGGGTCAGATTTTTCAGATGCTAGATACAGAGGGGATAAAAAAGACACCTTTTTTTAATAAAGTAAAATGAAGATTTGAGAAAAATGCTTACGGTGCATTTATAAAAGATACATCTAAAGCAAATTAGTTTTAACTTTCCTTCCCTGCAAAAGGAATTAAAAAACATTTTTTTCTCCTTTTGATGATAAAGTAAAACTCCTGCTTATCTGTAACCTTAGGAGATTTATCTTAAGATCTCCTTTCACTTTAATGTCCGGGCAAATGATAAGATTACATTTAATGTCGTATACTCCAGTACAGGCGATTAAAACTCAATTCAGTTTTTAACACTATGTTCTTAGAACAGCAGAAGATTCCTTCTTGCTCTCCTGAAAGTCTTCCAGTCCCTCCAGCCTTAAAGGGAAGAACCACTTTCTTAGAACCATACTTCCCAAGGGCAGCGGAGTGTCGTGTCTGCCCAGTTTCACAAGCACACGTGTCTTCCCTGCTCTCAGCTTCCCTTCCAGTCAGGGACATGTGATCTGATTTGACCCTGGTAGAGTCATTGTCCCGGCCAGCCTATATTTAAGCATGTGCAGGGGTGACCTCCGTGTTTTGATAGCCACTTGTTCTGCCGGAGAATGTTGACTCACTTGTGGCTTTCTGTAGGCCTTTTTCTTCTAACACATTTTGCATATCTCTTTCATTTCACCTCCTCGTGGTCCCAGAATATATCTTAAACATCAGCCAAATAGCTTAGATGCTTTACAAAGTAAGAAAATCAATACATTATTTATTAATACATGCGATCTGTCAGCTAGACAAACTGTAACACACGAGGTTCACGGGGATGGGTGACAAAAAGAATTCTTGGACGTATAATTCAGACTGCATTGGACACGATTTGTTGAGTTTGCTGTAGCAACAGTAGGAGTTTTCGTCCCAGCTCTCTTTCTAGCCCACTCATTCATCCAAGTGTCTGCTGCCCACCTCCCCCGCCACCCCAAATACTCCTTTCCAAAGCCTTCCTTCCCTCAGGGTTCTCTGTCCCACCCCCTACCACTCTTTCGTCCTGGGCAGAGGCCCTGCTGACTCTTCGGCTGTCCCCTCTCCTTCACCCTCGTGGTCAATCCATAATGAAACCCATGCACAGTCATTTGGAATGTCTCTTGGATCCATCCGCTGGGGCTCCCCTAATTCCATCATCTCGCACAGAGATTACAGCCTCCTAATGAATTCTCTGCCTTGGCCACACTTCAGTTCCTTCTCCACGCCGCAGCCAGAGGGCCTGCTGAGCACGCAAGTGTGTTCGCATACTCCCCTGCTTAGTATCTGTCCGTGCTCCCCTGCGCCATTAGAATAAAGCCCAGAGTCCCGTGTGGTCACACACGATGGGGTCCTTACCCTGCTCCTCCGGGCCCAGTACTCACACTCTGCACACCTTACATTATTACAGCCAATATTCATTAAGCATCTCTTATCATCTCAGTATCACACTAGATAAGGTGGAGATAGCAGCGACTAATATGCACAGAGCCTGAGTCCTAACACCAGTTTTAATCTAGGAGGTCAGAGAACCTCTATTATGTACCAGACATACAGAATAGCCTGGGCTGTGTTGTTCAGATCCGTCCTCTGTCATCCTCATGATTTTGCACATGCTCTTCCCTCAGCCTGGAACATTCCATCCTCCCCACCCTCCACCCCAATACATACCATTCGCCAGGCATACTCCAACTATTCCTTCACTTCCCGGGCAAGACACAGTGGTTCACTGGTAGATGTTTGCACAATCAGCTCTCTGTGCAGAAAACATGCTAGTTGACAGTGTTTGCCAATTTCTGTGGTGATTTCAAGCTGCCAACATGATGTCACTGAACACAGGGTAGCATACCATAATTCTAACTGTACATATATAACCTCAAGATATAATTGGCATAAATAACCTCACAAGTGTAAATAATGGTAAAATAATTAGAAAGCAATGAGTTTAGAGTATATATTATCTTTTTTTTCAGCATAAGTTATATAATTTTAAGGGCATACAATTTAACTTTTAATAATCGCTATGTTTAATGACGGGCTTGCAAAATTTCTGAAAATTTAACGAGAGGTCCTGTGAGTCAGTAAGAGCTGGTTCCAGCACATCATTGCTCTTGTAGGAAGCCTCTCTGACTCTCCAGTCTGCGTCAGCTGTCCCCCCAGTCTGGGTCAGCTGTCCCCCATGGGTGCTTCCATCTCAGTCACTACATTCCATTGTGATTGCCTAATTTCTTGTCGGACTCGTCATGAGAACAGGGACATGTCCAGTTGGCATATTCCCAGCACCTATGTCTGGCCTTAGTGATGCTCAACAAATATTTATTGAATTGTGGGTTGAATAAATGCTGTAGAGCCAGGTTGATGAAATTTTCATATTAATGTAAATTCTGCAAAGTGATCTAAAAGAATTACCTTAAACCTTATAAACAGAGAGCATATGAAATCATCATTTAGCCAGTCCAACAGGGTTAGGGTTTATTCCTCTTCACACTCAAAATATGCTTTGTTCGGTTCCTTATAACTCTTCCCTATTCACCATTTGTGAGAAAATATCAAAGTGTTCTGTTCTCTAAGGTATGCAAAACCTTCAAGAAAAGAAAAATCTTTTTCTCAAGCCAACAGAAAGCATTTGCTTTTATTGAAGAAAGGATTTTAAGAGGTATGCCACACATCTGATGGATATTCTGGATCCAGGCTGTATGAGCATCAGAGTAAATTTTAAACTGACACAATAGCTGGTTTTCAACATCTGAAGCCAATGAACAGCAGCCAAAACTGAAACTGGTGACTTGACCTGACTCAGTATAACCCAGAATTCTCTTCATAGAATTCTGAAGCCATCCAGGGACTTAGAGTTTGCCAGAGAACTTGGCCAAAGGCCCATTGTAATCAGTCTTTAAGGAAAGAAAAGCATGGATCAGGGAGCAAAGAAAAAGAGAGGAAGACACAGTGAGAGGAAAGGAGTACGAGAGGGAAGGGACAGGGACAGAAGATGAGAGGAGAGATCGTTCTGAGAAGCGAGGATGAAAACCTGTTTTCTTAAAAGGCGGTTCATAAAGAAAATTGGCAAACTACAACAAGTAAATACAGAAATAAATAAATAAAAATTCTGTTATTTAAAATGTTCATGTAAGGAAGATAATGATTTTACAGCTAACAAAAGAAGTCGTTATTAAAATAGTTTGAATTTATGTTCAGGAAAACACTTCATAGGATGTTAGCAGAATGCCTTTAGGAGCCAAAAAAAAATGTGTGAAATAAGGCTTTGGGTACCACTTTAATCTTGTGTCATGGTGATGATACAGCTCTTCTTGCTACAACTTGTAGTGAAATGTTTTGTGGGGTGTTTTTTTTTAATTTTAATGTATTCACATCTATTTACTAATGCTATGTGGACATCCTTTCGCACACATATTTCAGTTTTTACATTTACTTCCACTTTGAGGAGAGGCCCCCTGCTCAGTACTGAGCCTGGCCAATTAGGGATGACAGATAGGACAGAGCGTCTGCAACGTGTGGGTGCTGCTCTTCGTGGTTCTGACAAGGGAGGGGAGTCAGAAAGGGAGCCTTTGCATGCAGCCCAAGCTGCCTTCCACTTTGCTACAACAAACAGCCATTGTCTGTGATGTGAGCCCAGTTACCTCCAGAATTCACAGCTCTTAGCTTGCCCACCGACAACAGGAGAGCCAAGGCTCACAATTTTGTAGACAAAGTCTTCTGCTCTCTAATCGGCTGGTCAAGCACACTAAGTAGCCATTATCAAATGATGAAGGATTTTTTTATTCTAGTTATCCATCCACTTAAAGTTGTTGATTTGATTTTGCTTTAAGTTAGCACAGTAAATGCAGTAAGGGAAATATCAAAAATTTTTTAACATGAATGCATCATTTATTGCATTCTCTGAAGCTTAAGGAGGAAGTGTTAAACTTTAATTGTGAAGAGACAATTGATTCTGTGAAGTAAGTGTATAAAACACATAGCATAGTGACTGTCTGATCCATAATAGACACTCAAGAAGTGTTAGTTCTTTTTTCTTTCCTAGCTTTCCTTTTTCATTATGGAAACCTACCTCCTAATTGCCTTTAGTAAATGTTTGCAAAGGAGGGGAAATTATAACTAAAAATTTCATTTATTCATAATCTTTTATTCCTGATTTTTTCCGCCAAGCACATACTGTATGCTGGGATCTCTTACAGATTCTGGGATAAGGTGATGAACAGAATGTATAAGATCCTATTCTTCATGGAGCTTAAATTATTCATGCATCTCTCTAAATAATCTATAGATCTGATTTGTTCCTGTTATTGTCCTATTAATATAACTTCAGATAAAATAATAATACATCCTTCTACATTTTTTTCAGTGTCTTTTCTAAGCCTCCTATTATTTTATCATCACAACAGCCTTGAGAATTGGTGAGAACATATTACCCCAAGGTCACACAGGTGTCAAGGGAAAGCCGAAGTTACAACTCCAATCTTTTAAACTGTTATTTGTGACCTCTTTATACACCATAGCTCTCATGAAAATAATGGCTGTACCTGGACAAATATAATAGAGTCAATGCTTCAGTTTCCTTGGGAGCAAACGGGACAAATTTGAATTCCCCAAGTGGTCATCTAACAAATAGTTCATTCATTAACACTGTAATGCAAATTAGAATCTAGTAAGTAAATAAAACATTACTCTCAAAACATCACTTCCAATTAAATCTAGGTAACATTAACGGCACCTATATTAACATAAAAGATTAGAGTTCTGTTTGCAAATTGCAAAACAATTTATGGGTATACCAACATCTTTCCCACCATAATAAAAGACCACAGAATAGAAACCTGGAAGATAGAATTTAACACACACACACACACACACACACACACACACACACACAGGAGCTGAGACAAGATTGATCTGCAACCATTGCTTCTGAGGTTACCAGTAATGACTTCAGTGAATGTATAATCAACCAGCAGGAGATAAAGAAGACAAGAGATGTAAGTATAAAGCCATGGGTATCTCTGAAAAAGCACACATAGTGTTAGTTTAAGGAAAATATATTAAAGTGATTCAGTGTTCTTAAAGGAAAAATACTTGTATTTAGAAAGCCAGGACACATCATTTGAGCCTGTTATCAGCACACCTCACTCGCCTTCTCATCCCTCCCACACATCTCTTTTTTCAGCACTTTCTACCTTTAATGTCAGCTTCTTTACCCTCAGAATGCCAACAGACTTTTGAGATACTATTTTAGTAATCTCCTAGGAGAGAGGAATCATGTACCAAATATCTTCTGGAAATTCACAGGTTTTGAGAATCAGCTAGGTGGGAAGGGTAATTCCTTTGAACATCTGTAGCATCTGTCTATACTGGGACTTCCAGATACTTTTCCAAATTATCTAATTATCTCTTTCAACCTCCCTTGGAGAGACACAGACAGGAGGTAATACTGACTCTATTTCTTCAAGGAGTTGAGCTAATGATTTGTTACACAATGAAGAGGCTTAGTCTGCAGCTATATTCTCTAGAAACTTCTGTTTTGTTGTGAAGAGAAGACCTTGAGTGTCTTAAAATAGTGCAGTAGGCTCTCTGTTAACCGGAACTCAAGCAACCGGCATCTCAAAAATTTTTAAGTAATTGCTTGAAGAGTGCTGGTTGCTTAAGTTTTGGTTAATGGGGAGTGTATTTCCATTTATCTGGCATCTACCAATCCCCATGGGTGTGGTTAACTGAGAGTCTACTGCATTCCTTCTCTCAGATGAAAGATAGTGTAAGTGGAATGGTTTCGCAAATACCTCTAAGTAAATTCAATTACATCTGAACCACTTCTTCCCTTGGCCAGTTAGAACTGGCTTCGCAACGTGTCCCAGGGTATGTTTCTTGGAACACTCATCTTGTGAGGATCTCCTGGAGAACTTGTGGTCATGAAAACACTGCAGATGAACTCACTTTTGACAAGTCAGAACACATGTTAGCATGAGGAAGCCCTGCTAAGATACCTCATGTAACCTTGACACATGTGCTCTATTACGTATGTATTGTAACAGCTGTTAGCCCCTGGAAGTAAGATTTCATGGGAAATATTTAAGAAACATCAGCTCAAATGGGTTTATTCCCCCCTCAAATCTCCTTACTCGGAAACCAAAACTTCTAGAAAGAATGTATCACAGAATGACATAATTGTCTAATTATTGTCAAGTACCTACTTTCTCAGACACGAGCTTCTGTTTTCCTGCCTTATGTCTTGCATTTTATCATCAGAGCCCATCTATGTGGTAAATAATATTTTCATTCCCATTTGACAGAGCAGACAACTAAGGTTCAGGGACGATTCTCTGAATGTTGGCATGGTATCGAGCTGTCCTCAGCCCCGTTGGCCACCTGTTACTACATACTTGCCCTTGGTAAACACAACCAATTCAGGCCTTTAAATACACATTAATGATCCAAATCTCCAGCCCTGACCACTCTTCAGAGAACCTTGATCTATGGGCCCTCATTTAACCCAAGGCCTTTCCCTCCCCATTATTCCTCCTTTGTTTTTTCCCTTACTCCAAATATGAAATATTGGGGTACCCAGATCATCAGGGAGAAGGCTCATTGGTCTTTTACAGTAATGCAACCCTGGGCCTCAAGAGCCACAGAACTTTGTCTGGCTACACTGCTACAATAGCTAGCTCAGAAAAGAGTCAGAGACGGTCCAAATGCCTGCACAAGAACCCCCTTCGTCCTCTGCCATGTGGACCCCTGGGTTTAATAATACGTGTGTTAAAAAGGAAATTATTAATTTTCACTTTGTAAGTCATTCAAGTTATATGACAGATACATGTTATTTAAGATACGTTCTCTGCATGAGAATCACGCAGCAGTTTTTAATCATTCCTGAGCAAAGACAGGGCAAGGAGATGCTCTGGCCCCTTTTACCACTGCTCCCTCTAGGTTTGAAAAATTAATTTTTAAAAAATCTCCCTATTCTTAAGCATGGCACCTTCACACTAAAAAGTCTCTTATGACAATTCCCTTTTCTTAAAAGCGTAATAGAATCTGTGTTGAAGGACTTTCAAGATTCATTTCTTGACATATTGTGACAGATTTTTATGTAGGTCTCCACCTAACGACGGGGTTAGTTGTTTCCATAATAATCAAGAGTCAGTGTTTTCTCCAGTTTGGATCATAGTCCCAGCAATTTTCGCACTGAAGCCACCTTCAAAATCCAAACCTGACGTAAATATCAGAAAGTTACTAGGTTATATTAACTCAGCGATACTCTGTTGTTATAATTAACACTCAAAAAAAAAAAATCTAACAAGTGGTAGGGTTTTCTGTTATGATTAAATATCTGCTGAAACACTAATATTCTTTCAGGGCATTTCTTGTTCCTTTGATTTAACTTAAACCAGTGAGCCGGATTTTTCCCAAAGCGCCAATTAGGAAGGTCTATTAACTCTTTCAGTGCCTGGCTTCAAGAAATCTCTGCAAGGCCATCAGTATTGTTTTGCCTTAGGCTTTATACCATCTACAAGTCAGCTGTCATATTTGAAGCAGCCCAAAATAGCACACTCAACAGAACCCTGGGGCTCGGGGAATGTTAATGCCCTCCATCAGCCATGACCTTGCCGCTGGGAAGTGATTTAGGCACTAGGGAGGAAAGGGCCCACTGTCTTTATCGCACTGGTTTGCACCATCAACTTCAGAAATTGTGTGAGAGAAGAATAATCAATAGTGTGTTAAGACTGATCTCTAAGAATGCCAAGACAAAGTGCTCCTGCTCTGCAAAACGCTGAGTTGAAGAAGAACTTTTGAATACAACAAAAGAGAAATTACCTGCAGTGGTAAAACTAAATGAATTGTGTCTCAAGATGGCATTTGTCATTGGGAATGGCACTCCAGAGCCCTCTGTGTACTTCAGTGGAATCCCATAAAATGTCTGATGAAAAATGCTTATTTTAGAGTTCAACAACACGGAATCAAATTACAAAGCCAGAAGGAATGCATTCTAAATGTACACATGCAAGTTCAGAATTAGCTGACATAAACAGTCCCAAAAAGTACACTGGAAGAAAAACATCTAGGAGTAGAAGCATCTCCTGTGTAGAAATGGGAGAAGCATCAAGTTAAACTTCATCAAAACTCCCCCCAAAAGTGCATGTATTTCCTGTAATTCTGGAAGGTATTATCTCTTGAAAAAAAGCTGAATATGAAGCTTCTAAAAACAGCAAAGGAAGTATCCCCACGCCACCCGGAGTGAAATCGCTGTGGACAAGAACGGGCAGCACAGTCCCTAAGATCATTACAATTAAGTGTTTGATTTCCCCCGGCAATCCTAATTGTGACATGAACAGCTGTCAACAAGAAAATTAGAGGAAACTGTCATTATATGGATTTCATCAATGTTGGCTTGTCCTATTTCCATACCATTGCTCAAGAGACTGTTTTCCAAGAATTCTTCTAGGAGAGGTTTTCATTATTCAAAGGGGAGTTACTCAAGTTATTTGGCCTTGTATGCTATACATGAAATACATTTGTCATGATAACAAGAATCCCAAACAGATGTTTATTGAATGCCAAATTCAAGTACATAAAAATGTCTGGAGTCCAACTTTTTTAATCCTGCAAGTATTTATGAAATAACTACTAAATTCCTATTTTTAATGCAATAGTCCCCCCATATCTATGGGGTATATATATGATCCAGGACCCCCAGTGGATGTCTAAAACCTCAGATAATACCACATCTTATGTGTACTATGATTTTCCTATACATATACACGTTTTCATTTAAAGGAAGCACTTTGCATCTTCTCTTTAGCATATCTGAACTACCAGCACGACGACTTTTGTGCATTGGGGCCATTATTAAGTAAAATAAGGGTCACTTGAACACATGCACTGTGATGAAGCCACGGTGAACCTGATAACTGAGCCAGAAGCCAGAGCATCACCTTGTTCAAGCTCAGCTGTGAATACGCACAAAGGGCAACTCCAAATTTCGTCGCTCTGCCCGTGTCTGCAAAAGTACATGACTATTAATTTGGGGCTTACAAATTAATTTCGGTGAGTAGGTAAAATCACACACACAGAATCCATGAAAAATGAGGATTGACTGTATAAGGTGAAACTAGGAGTCAAGGTAAACAGTCACTCCATAACTGTTCTTTCTGTTGTATGTGAGACGGTTTAAATCTCAAGGTCGGAGTTCACTGGAAGTGAGCGTTCCACCAAAAATGTCACAGCCGCGGCGCGCCGTGCCTCGGCGTCACAGTCTCAGGAAGAAATTCACTGTGTAACTCTTCTAACGTTTCAATGTTTCTCCCAGGTCTTTCAGGGATGTGGACAGCCCAAACCTGCTCCAGCCCTCAGATCTGCCCGCTCAGCTCCTGAAAACTTCAATACACGGTTCAGGCCTTACAATCCTGAGGAAAGACCAACAACTGCTGCGGGCACAAGCTTGGACCGGCTGGTGAGTCCGCCCAGACCGGTGGCCAACGTGGCCGCTTTCTGTGGTCACCAGGGTTGTCCTTCAGAAGACATGATGGGGTTGTAATAAGTACCTCATTCTTATATCTACTCCCAGTCTTAATTAGAATCTTGAAAAGTAATGAGATCTTCCTTTTAGGTCAAGAATTAGATTATTGAGGGAGTCTTACCACCATTAATCCACTCATGCAGTGGTCAAATTTTCAACTTCATAGTTCTTCTGAAATATTAATTTGAAGACTCAGTTACTATATCTTCCAGAGATATAATTATGCAATAGCACATGTCTTATTCATCAGCCTCAGTTATTTATTCAATTATGATACAGTGCAACTTTCTTATGACTTCTCCTTATATATAACGTTTTCCGTTTGAAAGACCTTACCCCAAATCAATGTTATTATTATTTTTTCTTTTTTCTGTGTCTTTTAAAAATTAAAATCTTTAGAGGTAGTCACTCTTGGATACATTTAAATGTGTGTCAGGGGACCAAATGATATCTGTCATCAAAGTAATTTACTTGGAGAATACAATCATAAATATAATAAACATAATTTTAATGTGTTTTAAAAATCAAATTTTGCTATAAAAATTCAAATCTCACAATGTCAGAGAAACTAACTGCTCAGTTATTTTCAATGCAATTTATAGTATTTATAGGACTATAAACAGTTTATATACCTGTAATTGTAAGTGCTGTTAATGTTGCTTTGCCAATTATCTTGATGTAAAATTAGCAGATAAGGACCTTAAGGTCATAAAACACTTGAACCACATCTAATTATGTCATATAAACTCAGATCTCAAGGGTTTCCAGTTCTGAAAATACTTTTATAGTCACTGTAATAAATTACTTTATCATTTTAGTTAATATCCTTCTACAGTGTAGAACTCATAAGATTAAATTGGTTGAGCTTGTCCTCATAGTAAGTACATATCAGCAATCCTCTCCATAAAATTCAAATGCACAACATAAAGGCCTATCCACCAAGGGCCAATGTGAAGGGGTAAATGGAGTTGTTAACCACTAAATTAAGTTATAAATTTAATATAATTTATTAGCAAGTAACCCCCTCTCCTTCAATGTAGGTTTTGTGAAAGGAATTATCTGGGTAACTACGTCAACCTTATTTTTCACCTTGGTTATAGCTAGTTTCTATTCACAGTTTCAGGAAAAGTTTGAAATTAGTCACTTTTTTTTTCTTTTTAAACAACCAAATAGATTTCTCCAAACAACTGGCCAGTTGTTTTAAAGCAATGACTATTTTATGAGATTCCATTGTTTGGGGTTTTACTTTACAAATTCCTTTGCATGTCTAGATCCTTTTAAAGAGATGCATGCATGGTGAGTATGGATTGGTCAATCTCAATCTCTCTCTCTCTCTCTCTCTCTTTCTCTCTGTCTCTTTTCCTCCTTCCTGCCCTCCCTCCCTCCCTCTCTCTGTCTTTCCATTTTAATGGACTCTAACTTAGTTTTTACAATAATTCAGGCTTTTTAAGATTTTTATACTCTCTCATGTAAAGAACGAGGACACAATTAAGATCGATAAGTTCTAGAGATCTGTACAACATTGTACGTGTAGATAACAACACTGTATTGTGCACTTAAAAATCTGTTAAGAGAGTAGATCTCATATTAAGTGTTCTTATCATAGTAAGATAAAATTCAAAAATAAATACATTTCAAGTACATTATACACTTAATTAAAATTACATTGAATTTGAACAATGTAATGATACCTCTGACTACTAATTAAATTTTTTCCCTTTGAAATGAAAGCAACTTTCTCTCCTCCCCAGGAGAATTGAATACACACACACACACACACACACACACACACAGAAAATAGAGCAAGAAACATTTTTCTCAAGACAATGGTATTTATACAATTTATACAACCTAAATAAAGCATCAACACTTTGAGAATTTCACATGATATTTTAAAAATTGAGGTTTGAACCTTTTATTATATAAAGGAACTTTATTGGTGACCTTCAAAATGTCCCAAATATAAAGGTCTTGAAGAGTATTGGCAAGTAGTTAACTGATTCAGGCTCTTCTGCTTTATGTACCCCCCAAAATATATTTAAATCTAAATCCACTTTTTTTTTTAAGAACAGTGATGGTTAATCATATGAACAAGGACCAGACTCGGTGCATAAGGACCAGACTAAGTGCATAGGAATTTAAATCAATAAGCCAATTTTGTTCTAAAATGTTCTCTGACAGCAGGTAGTACTTCCTTATAGGTGTGGCTTTAGACTCCACAGGGACAATAGCAGTTTTATTAACTTCCTTTATTGAAGTAAACACTGACACCTTCCTAAATTATAAGAATTGGCAATTTGTAATTCACAGCCAGCCACAAACCTACCTGCAGCTACTTTCCCAGCCCCTGAAATCAAGAGGCTGTTTCCACATCAAAAGGAGCTACACAAGCTGATTCTTGAAAAATACAGGTGAGACTGACGCTAATGTCAGAGTCTCACAGCCCTTGACTCCCACAAGGCTTGCTCCCCTCTGTGGATTCAGCACCCACAGAACAGTGGAAAGGTGAAGGAGTTAGGAGGGCCAGACTTCGCTGTGAAGCAGTCAGACAAAATCCTCCTCAAGACCCACGCCTTGTGACCTCTCCTGATGGCTCTGCTATACATTACAGCCTGTTTTCACTGTTTATAAACAAATTGCAAGTAATCTACTCCTGTTTTAATTTTCCCCTGAAAAGATGGTTCTTGAATATTTATAAGAAGCATGGGTCCCAGGAAAGGAGAATAACTGCACAAGACTTCCCTTAATTTCTCTGAGTGTTTCAGCAAAGAAAATGCGTCAAAGGACAGCAGCCAAAGAAAGTTCCAATCACCCCACCCCTCTCCCCAAAGTGAAATAACTGGAAAGCTCTCAGAGAGCTGCGGCTTACTGCCATTAAAAATCAGGACCTGTGGTAGTAACTTCAGAATCTGTTGGTAATTGTGCTTTTATCAGTTACTGTAAAACCAGTATTCGTGTGAACTGGTAATTAGGGCGTTTCGGAAATAAAGCTCCTAACCCCAAGCTGGGTAAACTGCAGCTAAAACTTACATACAGTAATTGAAAACAAAACAAAGCTCTCACTTAAACATACATCCGTTCCATCATTTAATCTCTATTATATTTATAAGGAACTTGTAAATTCTTTTCTATCACTAGGAAACACTTCCATTTGTTTCTGTTTATTGGAAGTAAGAGTACCATTCCTCTGAAGTTATCTGGGCATTAAAAACAGTTTAAGTAGTCAGTGGCTTTCAGACATACTACCCGGAAGTTATTTTTATTATCCAGTGATGACTGAATAGATTTGTAATAAATTCAGCAGCTGATGGAAAGCTGACTCATCAGAGCATCTTACAGTCCTTCCTGCCCACAGCCATGGTGTGTTCAGGACGTGAGTGTCATCAAGTCATTTGCTTAACAGTCCGGTCCCACTACCTTAACCAACATTCAACCAAGCAGCTCTTGCGTCCCTGCCCGTGGTTGCCTGATTTTCAGTGAAATAGGCCAGAAGTGATTGTTTGCATAAAGACATTTGTTCTGCTTCTTCTTTCTTAACGATATACTCTGTCAAGTCTCCTAAATAATTTGATGTAAGAACTATGGCTTTTTAAAGAAAGTTCCACAGGAATGTCACTGGAAGTACAGAATGTAAAAATAAATCAACACAAAATAGCTCAATTTTTAAGTCCAAGCACCTAGAGGTATTTCAGATTATCCCTTGTAAACGGCCCTTAGTCGTACAGCTCAAATAATTAGAGCACAGCAGGCTATGCTCTGTGGCTCCTGAACACACTTAGGAAGTATCTGTTACTCCAACTGATTCGTTAGAGCAAAAATATACTTTCAATTGTGTATTTTAGAGGAACGTCTTTTATAAAAGTAGGTGAAAAAACAAAAAAAAACAGACTTGGAAGCTAAGTCATCAAGTCGGTGATGATTTAGACTCATGAATGTGCAGTAAGTATTCAGTATTGTACTGTGTGTGCAGACTGCTCCAACATGCTGCGGGGCCTCCCGAGGGCGTTTGGGGTGGGGGCTGAGATGCCAGCCTGCAAAGCTGAACATTATACCTGTGCTGTGCTACTATGTATAGAATAATCTCTCTTTCTTTTTTCTTTAAATTTGTTTTCCTCTTGCTTCCCAGAGGATTGTGTGGCGGACAATGCAACATAGTGTAAGCTTTGGTCTTCTTATTCTTCCCCATCCCCATTTGTCTTCATACAGTCATTCCCAAGAGTTCCTGAGAAATACCACCCTCACTTCCCCTTTCCGAACTGTTTAGAGAGCCAACCAAACACCGTGCATGCCCAATGGGTTTAGTAACCTCCTCTCTGCTTTGTACTTATGCTTAACAAACCCTTGGTATTATTTCCCACCAGCAAGGTTTTCAATCTAAGCTTTGAGCAAAACTAGTTCATTTGGTGGCTGATATAAATTCTATCACAAGGTTCAGGCTATGTGCAGTCTACCTGAAAACTAGCCCTTCCCTGATAAACTATACTGACTTTTTCTTGTGCTGAGTGAATAATTACCTCACTGATCATAAAAATAAAGTAATATTGGCTCTCCTGCATAAGGAGTTAATTTTTTCATTGGCTGGGATGGAGAATTTTAGGGGGTTAAGAAACAGTCTGTGGTATAGGTTGTTTACTTTTTTTTCTTTCCCTTACTTGAAATTACTGATGTCTTCTAGAGCATTTAAGGAGGGAACATTGGATATTTTTACTGCAAGGTGGTTTGTATTGTCGCTGAGGTTCTCTTACCTGACTTTATAACAATCATGTAGTTAAATTATCTAACTGGGTTTTTCATAATATCATTCCATGCTGGTACTATCACATAATAAAGGCCTGAATCCTACATAGCATCATGGACCCACGAGAGAAGGGACTCTCACCTCCTGAGTGCGTACTTATTCATAAAGCACATCAATGTCATCGTGGTGCTACGTGCTTACCTAGCCTTCAGTTCAGGCAGTGGTAACACTAGGTCTAGAATTCCTCCTTTAAAATTCACTTAAAAGATGCTTGTTCCCTGAGTGGTGTTCCTGTTCGTCATTCCAACTCTCTGAGCCCACAGCATGTTCGATGAGATGAGAAAGTTAATAGGCAAATCTGGAACAGAAATGTCTAGAAGAAAAGACCTCGAGGAAGGGACAGAGGAAGCAGATACCTTAGGGTCACCTGATTCTAAATGGGAAACAGGAGGCGGAAACATCATGAGGGGGACAAGGCAGGATTCTATTAGTTTGGTCCAACTGATATAATTAGAATAAGTACGTGCCTGCCCTTCTCAATACATTCTCTTGATGACTCCAGATTCTCCAGCGGTTGAGCCAGTCCAATCTTCTTACCTAATGGTTATCACAATCCTTGTAGCTTTCCTCCAAGTGGACTAACTTCATTGAACATACTGGAATAAATGTAAATCATAATATCTTCCTCCACCTCACCCCATCTGCTGGACTTCTTTGCTTGCCTCCTGTAATCTTCTTTAGACCAAAACAAACAAAACAAAAAAGGACTAAAAAACAAATCAAATGTCTATATTGGATATGATCCTTCCAAAAAGTACAATGCAAATTCTGAAATTTATTCATATTCCACTGGTAAAAATGTATTGTTAATATTATTGTGTATAGATGTAAGTACTTGCAAAATATCAAGATACACACTTCAGTTTATTGTTCTGAAACAAAATGGACAGGCAACTCATATTCTGGCATCATTTCCTGCCTGATGATTAATATCAGTTTCAGAGTAAAGTGCGGGTCATAAAAATGTTCTTCCATGCCTCTTTGGGGCCATTTTGGTGTGATTTAGGAAGTCTTGGTTGTAAGAATTCAGGAAACTGTCTGTTGTTCATTTTAAATTGCCATGGCATTTCATTGTCACCTCAAAGGATTCTGTATCCGGCTAAATCCACTATTTTGCATTTCAAAAGGATGTCAGGCTGTGTTTAAGAAACTGCTTTATTATCTACAGCCTCAGCCACTGTCTTTAAATGAAACTGATATTTCCCACCTTCTACCTTGAAATGCACACACACACACACACACACACACACACGCACACCCACACGCTTACTTCAGTCTTTGCTTGGCTCAAACAAAAAAATAAAATAAAACCTCTGTAACAACAGTAGACCAGATTCTCCACTTTAATTAGTTTTCTAAAGATAAATGGGTTGAGGCCAGATTGGCTTTCAGCCTCTGCTTCAGCTGAATAAATTATGCCCCATTCACGCCAGCAAACAAACAGCTACTGCTCAATCCACTTTAGATTGTGAACTGCCCAGTCTTGCCTGAACTTGCTTTATCTATTTGCTGCAAAACCCCACTGAGACACCCCAGTTTCATTTTCAATGAATCCTCAGTAATAACAGCAGCAAAATACAGTGAGCTTTCAAAGCAGGGAGAAAATACAAAACAAAACCAAATCACCCAACTCGTTTGGTCTCCGTTACTGGTTTCTGCCCTTCTCCGGACGACATCCGCAGCATGTGGGAGCATTTAGGGGGCCTGTGGTTGATGAGGCCCAAGCGGCAACTCTCATAAGACACACTTATAAAGCGATGGCTTATCTCCAGGACATTCTGCTTATTCCACAGGGTTGAAGGATACACAACTCTGATTCAATGGCATGCACTGTTGAATGCCTGCTCCTTATGTGGAATTTTCAGCTCACACCCAATGGACAGTGGACAATTTTTACATCCTTGGGAAGCTATTATTTCAGGCATGCGGAAGATAGTGAAAATAGGAGGAGGTGTGTAGACCTCTCTTTCAGCTCAGGCAAGGCTGTGTTTAATGGTGCTGGGTTGTATACCACAGGGAGCGAGATGAAGAACAGCCACCCTGGTCGCAGGGTTTCCTGGGAGATGCTAAAGCTCATGCCACCAAGACACCTTCAGAGAACCAAATGGGTTCCAACAGCAAAATAGTTTTGCCAAATACTTTATTTGGGAAAAATTTTGCACACCTTATATTAGATATAAGTGGTCTGAAATCACTTTGGGGGTAATTTTAGCAACAAAACCATTTGCAACTCTGTGTTAAACTCTTCTTTCCCTCAGAAACATTTGAACAAGAGCTTTGCTGACCTCTGACTACATCATAAAAATGAAATTCTATACTTTAAGACCCCAACTACATCTATATAGATTTTATATCTATTTTACAGTATGTTGATATGCTTATTTTTCCCTTCAGACTTGAATTTTTTCCTAGACTTCCACTAAACCCAAATTGATGTATTCTATAGCTATCGATCAATCAACCAATATATTTATTATGTTCTTTCTTCTCTGTTACATAGCACTTAGCAAGCCTCACTACAATGTACAATGTACATCATATGTTGTTAGTGCTGGCATCAACAAAAAGGCAAGAATTACTGCTTTCATAAAATATTGCTTATCAAACCAGTTAGACACACTGTGTCTCCTCCAGAGAACAGCGTCTAGTATAGAGCCTCATAAAATGTTAGCATGCAAGAACGAGGAATTTGATTTTGTAATCTAAGATAGAGTATACCCATAAAGAACATGTGGGAGGTATATGAACAAATGAATCATCATCGACCAAATACGCAAACTGAAAACATTAAACATCTGTAGCATCTTTGATACAGGCCATATCTAAGTGCTCATTCTCCCATTTTATGCCAAAACTTTTTGCCCATATCTTGTGCAAATTAAATAGAAACTTTGTTGTCATTTCTGAACTGGTCAGATGAAAAAGTCCATGTGCATGCTCATTCACAGTCTTTGTCCTTTATTCCGCTATGTAGGAGGTGTTTTGGTAAGTTGATCGTGAAAGTCTAAATAGACGAGCCATAATACACGCTCAAATCATACGTTTTAAAATATGTGTTCATGAGAGGTATCACTTGCCATAGAACTGTTATTAAATTATTGAACAGATTAAAGAATCCTTTGCTTGTCATGGAAAATCTGCAATAATGTTTTCTCATAGCTGTCTGAGACATATTCATACCACAACTCCCAAATGCAATGTTCATGCTTAGGAGAGATAGAGCTAAAGAAATGGGATATTTCATAAATACCAGTTGTGATGTATTTGCTGTATAATCAATCAGTCTTCAACTGGCTCTGGGGCCTATGGAATACATTTTAAAGCACTGGGAATTTGGCTATTCCCACAACATACTTGGACACTTCTTAGTGCTAGCAATAAACCTCAGGCATAAACATTGTAGAGAAAACCAGATGAGAAGAAACCTGTTTGAGTGAAAATTGACTTCCTTTCATAAATGCTAAAAGTAGAAAGATATCTGCAGTACACAATAATTTTATTAGTTAAGCTCATTCATGGTCATTATCGTCAAAGACTCTGACTGCCTGAGTAGTTTCTTACTAAAAGACTGGCCAAGCTATTAAAAAAAAAAAAAGTCGGGTTGACAGTAAATGAATGAAGTAGCAGCTGCAACAATACCACTATATTGCTGGCTAACAAATAATTTTTTGGAAGTAGCATTTCTGTTATATCTTTGGAAGCTTTTCCAATACCGTGTTGATCTGGACAGGCGAAGCCAGGCAGTGCCCCACCTACAAACAGTCCCTAAATGGGCTTCCCGCAATACGAGTTTATTTTTTGTTGATGCCCAATGCCATTTTGGGTTGGCTGTGGTTCAGCTGCACGGGTTCATCACCGTCACTCCAAGACCCAGGGTGACAGAGCAGCCGTGATCAGGACCTTCAGCTGTTACAGTGAAAGGAAAAAGTGGCAAAGGTGACTATTGAAGTCTCCACTTGGAAGGGACACACTGTTCCCATCTCATTGGCCAAAGCAGGTCACATGGCCAAGTCAAGAAGGCAGGGGTGTGTGTCCCTCTGTGTCTCACGCAGAGAGTGAAATTGGACATGTTAGTGAACAGTAGTATTGTCAACCGCAAGCACATGGCCAAGGCAAGATTTTTAAATGAATACAAATCCGTTTCATTACTCCAGCTCTAAAACAAACCGTATTTGAACATGGAGAGAAAAATCTATTATCTCCTCAATAAATATATGCTGGGCACCAGTATAAACCAAGTTTAGGTGACTAGGACATACTCAAAGAGCTCACAACCCTTTGGGGGATGACAGACGAAACTAGCTAGAAGTTAAATAAGACTATATTCTGATAAAGATTTCATTTAAAATTTTCCAGAATTCTAGGAGAAATCTAAGTCCTTGCCTCAAAGGGCGTCTACGTGCCCTAGAAAACCAGCATCTCTTTCCAAGTCAGGTTGATTTCAGCATCGATTTTACCTACCCGAACTTTGCATTCAATTGTAATTCAACGAGAGCAAAGGAGTATCTCAGAGGAGGCTAGAGAAATAGTTGTCTATGAGTAGAAGAAAAATGTCAATAGTAAAACAGAATGAGCAAAGACTTTTTTATTACCGGCATTTAAATGTCTTTCAGACCTAGACAATATATATATTTAAATGAGGCTTCGATATTGCATATTGTGAGTACTGCTGTTGTCTGATTTGATGTCATGTTTGCTTAGGCTAAGCAGTTTTTCTGCTCTTCTCCTTTCTGGGTCAGCCAAGTTGGAGCAAATCAAATTGTTCTCTCTCTCTTTCTTTCATGCATCATCATTTAAGATCGCCAAGAATTCGCATTCTGGAAACGGCCTTTGTCTCCTTTTACAATGTCTGTTTATTTCTGAACATCACTCATGAAGGAGAGCACTTTTCACAGGTTAATCAGGGAAATGGCCCAGGCTGACAGCCACAACAAACTTATTGATTGCGAGGAAAGTCTCAGGAATGCATGTGCCATTGGCTCCTGTGTGGGTTTATTTGCAAAACCATAGAGCTCTGATTCAACTGGAAGAAAAATTATGATATAAATTTGTAAATTATTTATGTGTAATAATGCAGGCAAACAGTGACTTTGTAAGATCCATTCTACAGTGTTTCGATCTAAGAAAACTCCCCACAGCAGCCTGCATTCATTTCCGTGAAGAACACTCAGTTCTGCACTTGACAAAGCCAAGCATTCCCTTCACTTGCTCTTTGCAGCTCCTTGAGTGCTGGAGAGAAGAGATAAACAGGCGGCCGCCAGACCAGGCTGGGAGGGAAGCACGCAGGCAGCCAACCGCCCTAACTGATCTCCACACAGAAAATCCAAACACCCAGCCCTGCGTTTCGTGCCAGACGCGTCCTCATGGAAACATTTCCGGTTACTCAGGAAAATCAAATCTTCTTTATACAACAATCTTCAAGGCACCCGAAATATTTCATGAGGATATTAATGGTTAGGGCTCAAAAAAAAAAACTTTGTCCTCTCTGTTGTCTAGATTCCTTGACAAAATAAATAAAATCAGAAGCTCTTTACAATATTTTCATGAAAATAAAATAAGTTTGCTTTTCTATGACTTTGGAGGGTGAGAAGTAAAATGGACCTTTAGGAATATTTTTGGAAAAGCTGACGCTGGATAACTTTGATTATTGTGTGACAAAGAAAAGTGTGTGTGTGTGTGTGTGTGTCCTTTTAATTATGATACTTTCTGAGACCAGTAATCATAAGTGAAACAACTCAAAGATGGTTAGTTATTTACCAAATTGTAGCTGAAGCATGATACTTTTATATAAATGTCTGTGATTCATCACTACTTTTTAAAATTCAGAGACACCCATTTGTGAACGAAATGTGACCCCCAGTTTCCCGTTCTTCCTCATCCCTCACATCATGTCCTGCCCTCAACTTCACCCTACTGCAAAACAGTGCCACTCGAGATACGATAAAATGACCCTTTTGAGAACAGCCTTCCAATCAGATGTATTTTCACTGATTTTTTTTTTTAAGTTGGCTTGTTCGATCAATTGCTTAGAGAGGTACTTGACTATGCAGGAAGATTTATCTGTTTCTTCTTGTAGTTCTATTTTTATTTTATACATTTTGAGTCCATATTCATAATTACACATTTATCTTCCTTGAAAATTGACTCAATTATTATATAGTGATCCTTTCTCTCTGGTAGTAATTATTTGCTTTAAAGTCTATCTCTTTCTGGTTTAACATGGTTATATCAGAATTTTTGTTGAGCGCTTTTCTATGTTTTAGATGTGCCTCTTATAAACATCACATAGCTGGATTTATTATATATTTAAATCCAGACTAACAATCTATATTTTAACTGGAGCATTTAGTTCATTTAAATGTACTTGAGATACTGATAATAGTTGTATTTATTTCTTCCATCTCATTCTATGATTTCTATTTGTCTCATCTTTTCAGTCTTATTTATTTTTCTTTCTTATGAATTGAAGATTTTTTCTTATTCTACTTTTTTCTTTTAATATTTGAACTCTAAATATTTTAGTTTTTATTCTTTCAATGGTTACTCTTGAAATGTTAGTATGTGTTCTAACTTAAATTCTGAGTTTACTCAATCCATCAATATCCTTATCCTATTTTAAGAGCACAAAACCTTGGTACAAATCAATTCTGATAATTCTCTCCTAAATTACTATGCTATCAGTATTGGATCATTTAATTTTGTCTTGTATTTTGTAAACCTTACAAGACTTTAGATTATTAGTGTTTTTATTATTTATATTGGAAATTTTATATAGAATAAACAATTTTACACATTTTACACTTTTCTTTGGTTATCATTAATTCTTGCATCAAACTGTCCATCAGGAATCACTGTTCTTGGGCTGAAATACATGCTATAGGATTGACTTTCCTGGGGGTTTTGTTTGAAAATGTCTGTGCTTGCCCTCACCTCTTGGAAGACATTTGTGTTCATTATGTAATTCTAGGTTGACACCTATTTTCTCAGAGACCATTGCTGCTTGTATTTCACTGTCTCAGATTTCCACTGTTGCTGTGGAGATGTTCCTCTCAGTCCTGTTTTTGTAATCTGTATTTTCTTTCAAGCTGCTTTTAAGGTCTTTGTTTTTCTGTAATGTTATTATAAGGTATCTTGGCGTAAATTTCTTTTTTTATTTATTTTCTTCAGAATTTGTTGGGCTTTCTGAATCTCATGAATGGTCTCTTTCATTATTCTGGAAAATTAAGTATTGCTTCAATCTAGTTCACTCTTTCTCTACTCTTGATCCATAACTGATTAGACATGTCAGACTTTCTCATTCTATCATCCATGTCTCCTAACCTTCCTTTGTCTCTTTCTATGTTCAGAATAATTCATTTAGCTCCACTTCTTGGGTTATTAAATAGCTCTTCTGTCATATATACTTTGCTGTTAAATCTATTAACTGAGTTTTTAACTTCAGTGATTATATTTTTTATTTCTAATATTTAGTCCTTTATCAAATATGCTTCAGCCTATGTTTAATAGTATCTCACTCCTTATTCACATTTCTAAATCTTTACCTTTTTCTGTCTTTGTGTCTGATACTTCTATTATTTGAAATCTTTGCTGGTCTCATCTGATATTTCTGCTGGCTCTTGCACATGGTGCTTCATTTCCTTATATATATTGTTTTATGTGTTTGTTTATGGGGGTTTTGTGAGCTTATATTCCTTGAAACTTATACAATAAAAAATCTTCATGGCCTGTGGTGAAGGGTAACTATATGTCACTCTTATACTAAGGGTTAAACCCCTTGGAATTTCAGCTCTACATGACATAGGCTGGTGGCCTTAGGGAAGCCCTACACTTTGATCTCCATCCCTTGGCCCCCAAGCCCCCACAAATCTATCAGAACCAGAACTTTAGGTCATCTGGGTCTAGGAAATGTTTTAAGTCAAAAGCCAACTTTGTTGTTGTTATTTTCTTTCCTTGGTTCCTATTCTCACTTGGTTTTTGGCCATGGAGGATTTTTCGCTTTCTCTCCGATTCATCAATTCCTTTAAATTCTCAGTGGATCCAGTTTGTTACACTTCCCTAGAAATGTACAGAAAAATACACACATGGGTACACACAGGATCCCTTCCTCAACCAGGTATGTGTTAAGATCTTTTCACTTGATGAAGTATCATACCATTTTGGGGTCATAGCATTGGAACACTTATTTATCTGAGCTCTCTGTTTTCAGTAAATATTCTAGTAAGTCCTACTTTGTTGGGCCACATGGTCGTTGCATGCCCTAGCCTCATAGTCAAACTTCATCCTGTTCTGGGTCCATCCCTAAAATTCTAGTTTGCAAGGTCAACAGCCCCATCTCCACAACTCTAAAGCCTCCCAAGCCTGAGCTTGCTGACCCCACCCATCAGAAGATGTCACACGTAACCAGAGCTATAGACTTTCAGGAAGGAAAACTCAGGTATACCCTCCACCTTGTCTCCTTGTTGGCAGCTGGAAAGATGCACCACTGCACACTTACTGGCCCAGGCCAATGGGACAAAGAGAAGAATGCTCCCTGGGACATCTCCGGGAGGCAGTGGGGATAGTCATTGTGGAATGCTTTCCATGGCCAGTGGACCTCATACAACTGCTTAGAACCATTTATTAAATTGTTTTTGTGGAATATTGTGCTCCAAACTGTAGTGATTACTGTGTTCTCAACCCAATTAAAATATACATTTCACAGTATTTCATTAATAATAATAGCAATAATAATAGTAATACCATTTTTAAGAAATGAATTAAAATATAAATAAAATTGAAAATAAGAAAATAAAAATAATGTTCTAATACCATTTTTCTTAAAATAACAAAGCAATTTTTGGAAGGAGATACATTTGCCCAGTTTGTGGACTCACCTGGTGCTGGGTTCGGGGAAGCCACGGCACCCGTCCTGCGTGGTAGTTCTTGTGGGTTACAGAACCAGAGTCCTCTGCACTCCGTGTTGGTCTTTTCTTCAACAGAACCCTCGGAAGCCTGCCCAGGCCAGAAATCTGGACCTGCCTAAAATAGGGCTGCCTGATAGGCTTGCATGGTGCACGAATGCATTCCGTTCATTCATTCATTCACTGCCTCACACCGACAGAGGTCCAGCACAGACAGTGAAAGGAAGGAACATTTGGCCTCATAACGCGTGCATCTGTATGATTCAAATGAGGAATATGGGACAGAGAAAGAAGCCAATCTCACATGGTTTTGTGGTGTCTACCACTTGCCTTACTCTCCTGTCTCTCCCAGCCCATTGGAAGGGGGTGCATTTCATGTCCACATGTGTAGGTATAACACAGATGCTAAGACCAAGTCTCCAGGGCCACACCAGCAGGGCTCAAAATTCAGACTGTGTGATCATAAGCAAATTACTTAATGCTGTTGTTACATTTTCTAATCTGTCAAATAGGAAAAAAAATAGTACTTGCACTATCCTACCGTTATGATATCCACTCATGTGCTGAAAGCTCCTAGCTTAGCCATTGTCTGCACTAAACTTAATTATTAATATTATTGATAATAATAATGATAAAACATGGCTGTTATTACTAATAACAAATAAGAACACTACCTAACTTTAAAGATTTCAATTATTCATTGGGATTTTGGCTTTAACGCAAAACCTGCATATAAACTTCCCTGCCCCCGCCCCTGATCTTTACGGAGAGTGGCGGGTTTGGCTTCAAGTCTCAGCATCTAAGGAGAGCAAGGGCTGTAACAACTCTCCTTCGGGCCTTTAGGACTTGTCGCTGAGGACTACAAGTGTGAGCTAGCACAGCCTTCTGCATTGTTCTCAAAGCAAGTGAAGGCTGGAGCCTTTCTCTAAGATACAGGCCGCACAGCAAGATTACAATGAGAAGTGCCAGGGTGAACATTTGGGAGGCTGATAAGAGATCTGAGTTCTCTGAAAGTACCTGGGAGGTATGCAGCTAAATGGTCGATGAAAATAACCTGGGGGAATGACGCAGTACGCAGAGGCAAGGGGCTCACCTGTCTCCGGTGACTCATTTCTGAGAAGAACACACCTTTTGTGGTCACTGGTCACCACTGAGGACTGCCACTGAAAGCCTTTTTTTAAAAAAACATTCAAGCCAGGCAAGGCACAAATACTGGCAGATGACGTGAAAAACCCAAATTAGGCAGCAGAATCGAATGAAGATGAACAGCATCTGAAATAGCCTTTTTAAAAACTCACTTGAAGGTGAACACAGGGACAAGTCACTGACAGTAATTTAACCGTAAAATGATCGGTGCTTGCAGAATAGATCTGACTATGGGAATGACAAGAAATAGAAGGCTCTTGCAGCTATTTTTATCTTTCCCCACCTTGACCTCTCTCCTTTAAAAAATAAAAGGAGAAACAGAGGCACAAAGTAATTAAGATTTGTCCAGTGACAATGGAGCCAGAATGAGAACCCAGGTTTCTTATTTTTATCTTGGATTTATATGCAGCAAATGGTCCCACCTGCCTGTCTTACAAAATATAACATAGCTCTGGATTGAAATACAGCCTGCTTAATAGCCTACCCTAGTTCAGCAAATAAGAAGAAGGTTGTATGTTTGTGGAGTGGTTTAGAATAGACAGAGGGCTTCCACATATCATGCCTCTGCTGTAAAGCTTGAAACAACTGGAAACAGCTATTTGATGTCCCTTTAAGAGACTTCCAGCACTGGCTTTCTCCTTCCCAGGGGTCTCATGCAACAGTCCCTTGGGTGTCTGCCATGTTTCTACTGCCATCAAAGGTCAAACAAGAGGTAAACAGGCATTTTAGTGAGTTTACTGCTATTTCCTCTCTTCTCTGTTGCCCATACTAAAGTAAATCATCACCTAACACTGTCTGTATGTCCTGCAATTTTAAGCTAAATGACGTGTAGCAAAACCAGCTTTCCATTGACTAGTTGACATAAATGGGAGTGAAGTTCATATGGCAACTCATCAATGTTATAGGGAAACAACATTGAATGAATGTTATTCAAGGGCCCGCTGTACTTTCATAAGATCCTCCTTTTGGAAAAAATAAAGAAGGGAAGAAAGGGAGGGAAGGAGAGACAGGGAAGAAGGGAAGGAAGGGAAGGAGGGAAGGAAAGAGGGAGGAAGGAAGGAAGGGAGGAAGGAAGGAAGGAAATTTTCCTTTCTGATGCTTAGGTCTGGTGCCCAGAGCAGCTTACAGAATTCCATGATGGAGCCTAGAGGAGAACATTGCACACTTAAAGGGTGGTGAAGAGACGATCTCGGTGAAAGGCTGGGACAGAGAGTGGTGGGGTCTGGATGGTGGCTACTAAGTTTCCAGAGTGTTGAATCAACCATCCTCCTAAATTTGCTTTTCATTACGTTACTGGTATTTTCTCAAAGGCTACTGAGCATGGGATGCAAGGTCCTCATTTTGTAAGTTCTCCCCATACAATACTAGTATTATCAGGCAAGTTACTTTTGGTTGAACTGATGATTAGGAGAAAAACTGTGGCTCTATTGATTTAAAATGATAACATTGTTTGAAATGTTTGTGGGAGTTGTATAAAGTCCCAGCGGGATTTCTCACTTTGGTTAAAATCCTTGTTTCGTAATTTTGTCTTCTGTGTCCAAATCATTGCATTATCTTGCATTGCAATCAGCAATTTTTCATCTCTTCTGAGTCATTGTGATGCAAACAAGACTGTGATTTATCCAGAAACAGCAAAGTCACCTTTGGTTTTGGGCTAGCTCACACCAACTCTAAAAACAAGACCATTTGTTCAGGTAAGTAGAGTAAGATTCAACTGAAGCCCAAGTCCCGAGCCTTAAAAGTTCTGGGCAAGGCCTCCTTCCTCACCATGAACTTGGAACATCCTTCTCAAGAGGCTCACATGAGGACTAAGCAAGAGACCATTGAGCCACAGATTTGCCATCACTGCCAGGAAAAAACAATTCAAAACATTTGCTCTAAATGAGGGCTCGTTAGAGTTGGAAGGATGTTAGAATACATGTAGTTCAGTACCAATGGGGAGGCCCGATTCCAGTGATGAAGTAACTGATGCAAAACTCACAGTGGCTTAGAGCAAAGCTATGTCTCTACTTCTCAACTTTGATTCCAGTAATATAACCAGTAATGCAGTTTTTTCAGAAACAATGTTATGCTGGTTGTAGTAAGCCTGTTTTAATTCTATTTTATTCCACTAAGATCAGAAAATTTAAGATATACATACATATGTATACATACATTCTAGAAGAAAGAAAAGCCACAAAATTACAATCACGAAGAAAAAATAATGTAACATCAAACTTGGTGAATTCACTGCAACAACAACAAAAAAATGGATCTTATTTTTTTTCTTTTAATGGATTTATTTGTCAGAGAAGTTTTAGGTTACAGCAAGGTTGGGCAGGAAGTACAGAGAGTTCACATATACCCTGTGTCCCGGCACAGGCACAGCCTCTCCCACTGCCAACGACCCGCACCAGAGTGGTGTGCTTGGTTTTTGGTTTGTTTTGTTTCATTTTTTACTGCAAATTTGTACCCTTTGACCATCTCCCCCATTTGCTCACCCTCCAGTCCCTACCATTTTATTCTGTTTCTATGAGTTTAACTTTTTTAGATTCCATTTATAAGTGATAACATACAGTATTTGTTCCTCTCTGACTTATTTCACTTAGCCTAATGCCCTCGAGGTCCATCCATATTGTTGCAAATGACAGGATTGCCTCCTTTTTCATGGCTGAATAATATTCCATTGTGTGTATATATGTGTGTGTGCGTGTACACATACCACATCTTCTTTAGTTATTCATCCACACAAGCATGTCCAACCTGCGGCCCAGGACAGTTTCGAATGCAGCCCATCACAAATTCTTAAAACACTATGAGATTTTTTTTGTGGCCGTTTTTTTAGCTCATTAGCTATCATTAGTGTTAGTGTATTTTATGTATAGCCCAAGACAATGCTTCTTCGAACTTGGCCCAGAGAAGCCAAACTGTTGGACACCACTGATAGACACCTGTGTCCATATCTTGATTATCGTGAATAATGCTGCAATGAACATGGAAGTGCAGATGTCTTTTCAATACTGTCTTTATTTCCTTTGGATAAATACCCAGAAGTGGAATTGCTGAATCATATGGTAGTTCTATTAATTGTTTAAAGACTTTTCATACTGTTTTTTACAGGGGCTGAGCCAATTAGCATTCCCACCAGCAGTGCACAAGTGTTGCCTTTTTCCCACATCCTCACTGACACTTACCTTTTTCTCCATAACGACAGACATCCCAGCATGTGTACGGTGAGCAGAGTGGCACACTTGCTATAACTGATGAACCTACATTGACTCTTTTGCAGCCAAGCTCATTTTAAATTAGCTGGCAAGAGAAATTCTATTCTAAATGCTGCCGTTTTCTAATGAAAACACAGAAAATGCGCTAGAACGTTGGGTGAGTCCTTTCAACTTTCCTCTTTTAGTTAAAATGGCAGGGAGGGAAGAGCAAGGCAGATGGATAAAAGTAAATGAGAAAAAGCTCTATAATCCTTTCCAGCCTACACAATGGCATTCTGTGTGTCATGACATTTAAATGAGAGTAAGTCCTGCCCTCCTCCTATGAGACCATTTAGAAATGTGTGGGGCATGGCGAGTCCCCATCCAGCTCCTACTGTTGTTTGTCAGCAATACCTTTCTCAAGGAGCTTTCACATCAAAATTGTGTTTGTAATTTAGCATCTACCAACACCAACACAAGACAGCAAATAGTGTCAGTGTGTCTCCGGGACTCACATATACCAAGGCGTAGAGAGGAGAATTTGCCATTTCTTCCTAGACATGCAGGATTCCATGCATAATTTTAAAAATAAGGGCCCACTGCTTTCTAGAACCAGCTGTTTATATGGCTATAATATTGTTTTTTTCGCTGTGTTTGTGGAAGTGTCTTTTCTCTGTGTGTCAGCAAAACTGCTCTGTGGACGGGGCTAGGGATGGTTGGAATCTCGTGGAGATGATTAATTACTGAGCCGCTCACCACAGATGCTGCACTCTCCTCCGGGGTCTGGACCTCTTTCGTCTCTTATTCTTTGAGAGAAGGCCCTCTCCAATGCTCCTTCCCGCCTGCTCCATCCTTTGCATTCACAGTCACCCCATCACTTCCTCACAGATGTGGCTTCTGTGAAATTCTAGGCCTCAACACGAAACAAAAAAAAAACAAAAAGGTGTTTTCTTTTCATGGTAAATTTACTGCAGTCAGAGCAAAAACAAAAGCAAAACATTCTAAAAATGCCAAGCTCTTGGGAAGAATGTCTCCTTGTTAAACTGACCCTCCCTGTGATCTCGGCCCCCTTTCCAAGATTCTCATTGTTACAGTAACACTGGAAGACTACGTTCACTGGAAAACATAGATTCAAAAGTGATCAGGCCATTTTTCTTTTGTAAGAAAATTGTTTGTATTTATTTCACTTTATTAGCAAAATGTGTGATACCAAGTAAGTGGTGGGTGGTGTCACCGCTTCTTATAAATTTGAACCTAAGTGCAAATCCCTTCACATACTTGCCCCTTTCCTTAAATAACTTCAGTGCCTCCTTTTTTTTTTAAGACAAAGGAGTTTAGCTGAGATGTTTCCTAAGTGTGGAAAGCCATAGGGCCACCCGCTCTCCTGGGCACTTTAAAATTGACTTCCCATCCAAGCATACTTCTCTGCCTCTCCCCCGATTTTGTTGGGAGAGACAATAGCTGCAGGTTATCTTTCCCCTTCCTGGAGATATACTGCGCCAACAGTTAGAGAAAGATCTGTTGCTTTTGTCTCAAAGGACGTCTCTACTTACTAGACCAGCGTTTTTGTGTATAGAGACTGGCTAGCCTACATCAGCAGTTTATTAAAACGCAGATTCCTGAGAGCCAACCCTGAGAAAAGGGGTGGCTGGCTGCAGGAGGGAGCTGCTGACCTGGAAGTCAGAACTGGTTCTCATCCAGCTCCTGTCCCATCACTACGTGACCTTGAACATCCCAGTTTCCCTCCTCTGTACAATGAGGGTTTGGTGGACAGCAGTCGTTCTACAGACTGTCGTAGTGACACAGTCATGAGCTTCTGTGCCAGTGTGCAGTGTGTAACCCTACGGAAGACTGACCGGTGGGTACTGGATCACACTTTGAAGTGCCTGAGAAAGAACTGTCTGGGGCCAAAAGCACAGCTGCCCTAGGGCTGCTGAGATACTTCCCCCAGACACAGGAGCCCTCAAAGTGTTATTTCTTTTTCAGAATATCTGGTTCATGTCTTTTAGGGCAGAATTCATATTTCTTTGTTGTCCTACAGGGAGTCAGAGAGAGATAGAGGAAAAACAAAACCCCTAAATAAAATATCCACAAGGATATCCCAAAAGAATAGGGGTGGGGGAAATCATGCTTGAACTGAGGCCTCTGAAAACATTTGGCAAAATGTGGAGTTCTCCCCGCGTGTTCGACATTATGAATGTTCACATGAGCTCACAGCGTTCCCAGGACCCGCCGGAGCCTGGGCCCCTCGCTTCCTCTACCGAAAAGGCTGTGGTCCCAGGAGTGACTATGCACCTCTCAGCACGCTTTGCAGCTGTCATCTGCTCAGTCTGGGAGTTGTCCAATTCCTCAGTCACACGTTTACTTCCCCTGTGAGGTCAGAAGTCCCAAATTACACCGCCAAGGTCTTCACCAAGAATGGGCTTGCTCCACAGGCTCTGCAGGGAGTGAGAGAATAGGTCTGATCTCGAACAACTGCGGTTGAACAATTGTCTAAATGGCACTGAAATTCATGTGTCTTTTCAGGTGAAAATGACCTTCTACTCACCATGTTGGATTGGACACGTGTAGTAGACCCAGAAAGACTTGGTTATTTGTCCCACCATTTCCCAAAAGTTTTGTATTTTCTCCCTGCTCCCTTACATTGGTTTTGTTCAGGACAGAAATCCCCGGGTCAGAAATGGTGCCCATTCCCATAAGTGTGACTTTCTGAACTCCCAAGAGGCAGAAAGGGAGCCAAATGTGGTCACTCAAGCTCCAGGGTTTCATCATGTGGTGATTCATCAAAGGCACTAAAGCTGCTGCACATTTCTGAACCTGAATGCGCCCTTCGAGAGGCTCCTTTGCCGTGTTGCTTTCGTAAAGACAGAAGGAGCCCTAAGAGGGGTTTTCACAGCGCGGCAAAGCCACGACGCACGCTCCCTCGGCAGTACTGACATCGCTGTGTTCCAACAGGTTCCCTCTCGTCTTTCCTCTGCTCCTCCTCCCTCGTCTTTGCTGCTTCTGCTGGAAGCTATACACACTTTGCCTGTGTCCTGCCTGGTAATGACGTTAAGATCGTTTTCAAAGATTATTAGGCTAGCAACAATTTTACTTTGTTTAAAACCCACGCTTGGCCACTGCCTTAGTGGCCTGAGGCAAGTCAATAATAATACCTTTGATCCTCTAATCCAGCAGCTCTCAATCTTGATTCTACTTTAAAATTATCTGGGAACTTTGATTAATACTGATGTCTGGTCCCTGTCCCCAGAGATGCTGATCCATTCGGTTTGGGGTAGGCCATGACCTCAGTAGTTGGAACTTTCCCCAGCGGTTTCCCATGTGTCGCCAAGATTGCCAACCACTGTTTTAGGTCTGATTCTTTAAGGTTCCTAGACCAGCAGCATCAGTATCACCTGGATGTTCCTAGTTTAGAGCAACTACCAAGTGAGGCCAAGGGTGGGTGCTCACTGGCCACGTGGGCCCATTCATTCACCTGGGGCCCAGGCTATACCCGTTACCTCCACCAGACGTTGAGCAGCTGTGTGATCATGGCAGGGCCGAGCAGAGGGCCCAGTACGGATCTATCTGCATTCTGGGAACAAATTTAGGGGCAAAGAGAGCACCATGCTTCTATATGGAGAGCAACGTCTGTCTGTCAGTTGGTGGAAGTATTGCTTGAGGTTCATACGTACCTGTATTTCAAAATAATATTGGAAAAAAGCCTGGCAGGAAAACTGAGTGAAACACAGAGACATCAGAATTCCAGTCAAGGTGGAAAGCAAGAATCATTACTTAAAAAAAAAAAAAAAAAAAAAAAGAAAGAAAGGTAAACTAATTTGTTACCAGGCTATTTCAAGCAAGGAAAGCCTTCCTTGGGGGAAGTTTCAAGCACGTGCGACATAGATGTTAAGCCAATTTTGGATGATATCAAAGAGCTTCTAAAATAAAAGTATATGATCCTTTATATTTTTCTTCAGTGCACTATGAAAAAATCAAGAGTCACATAAAATGTGACCTCTGCTCTTACTCCGCGAACTAGCAATGGCTTACTAGGCAGCAGTAAGTCTTGGTGTGTCAGGAATTAAAGGAAGGGCCAGGTGGACTGCAGTTGGCAGGAAGTGTCTCCCCATGCTGGGGTTCCTGAAACTGCATGCTCCCTTGACTATAGCTTATATTTCTGAATTTTTTTTTTTCTCTCGTAATTCTCCCGGGTCCCTTCCCTTACCCTGTTTGGCTTCTATTTGTTGCAGTAGGTGCTAGCGAGGCCACTTAGAAGTCGGTCACTAGGGGGCCTAATGTGGCCCTGGGATGAGCAGCTGAATTGCACTGTTAGTTATTGCCTAATTCCATCCAAATGGTGTTTCTAGATCTGCAGTGATGATAAATAGTGAAAGTTCCAAGTGGTAAAAAAAAAAAAAAAAAAAAAAAGAGCAAGAGAAAGATACTGGCAGTCTTGGGTCTAACAGATTGTTCAAATTATATTCTTGCTGTTTCATTTTACAAGGTATTATCAAAGTGGAAGATTTGACGTCTTTGCATAATCTCTTTGTACATAGTTTTCGTTGCCAGTTTTCTTCGCTCTGGCATGGGGCTGGCTCAGCTGTTGGTCTCTGGCAGGAGGATTCCAAAATGTGGCTGATTCTGCCTTCAGAACAGAAGTCGCAATGTGTGGTTTAAAGATGTGTGGTGTCTTGGTAAAAATAATGTCGCCCCTTTGTCAAATCATTGTAAGAAGCAGATTACTTCTCAAGGCTTTTATTTTTTTTTCAATTCTCTGGAATTTTTTTTTAAATAAGCAGAATTAGTTTGGTGATTCTAACTAAATTGATCAATAATGAGTTTTGCTATGAGTGAATTTGATGTCAAGAGTTTGCAAGAGAAGTAACAGATGTGAAGATCGCTGTTTACAAGATAGACACTCCTCTCTTTGGCCACTATGTGCGAGTTATGGGAGAGGTTAACATTTTTTCTCTGTATGTTTACATCAAGTTTCTGGAAATCATTGTGAGGATTCTGTACATGACAAGATTCTCCCAGGGGCAATAGATGAGGGATTTGGGGATGAAATTGGTTTGTGTATCAGGGGTGGGAAAGGATTCCAGGCTCTTCATATGCTTTATGAATTAATATCTACATGCATTACACTCTTAATATAATGCTGAGCAAGAAGTCTTATGTGTCACTGAAATTAACTGTAAAATACTTAGAGCCTCTCTTTATTATTTGCTATATACTTATACTTTATTTATACCTTCGAAGTGTTAGGTAGTCATGGTTTTGTGCCTTTTTCCAGATTGGGCATTAGATTCAGCCATGTGCATAACTTTTGCTTAAGGCCGACGCTATGCAGAATCTTGCCAGCATTCCAGTGTGTGGGCTCTGAGCCCGCATTCTGGGATTCTCGGTCAGTCAGAAACACTTCAGCCTGAGAAGTTGGTGGCTCCCCTCCTTTTTCGGACTAGGAGAAACCCAGTTTTAGAGTCCAGACCGTTCCTGTCTCTTCCTGGTGTATTCCGAAAGGAAATAAGGGAACTGGCCTGCAGTTCCCTTCGTGCATTCCCCTGAGAAGCGGTGGCTAATAATAATACATGAAACGTGTAAGGTGGCGTGCAGTCCCAGTGCACTGTGACTAATCTTCCTTAATCTTTGCAGTAACACGATGAGTGAGGTATTATCTTGTCTGTTTTACCAGTTCAGGAAACTGAAGTCCACAGAAGCTAAATCAGCTTCCCTGAGATTTCACAGCTTAGTAGCAGAAGGAGGATTCAAATTCAGCTTCTCTGACTCCAAATGCCATTCCTTTCCTACTGCGACATGCCACCATGTGTAGAGCAGGAAATAAAGACAGCCAGTGAAACCGGGTCCTCCTGGGTAACTAAGAAACCCGCGTAACTGCAGAGAGCTGAGAAGAGAAAAGTGTGTGGATGGTGGAAAGGGAGACTTGAGTAGCAGGAAACACGGAAGTAGGGAAAAGGGTCATTTAAAAAAGATAGAATCACAGCTTTGAGTCAAGTCTCTGATGGAACTCCCCGCTCCCCTGCTTCCTAATACCCACGTTGCCTCGATTAAGATTTGGAAAGGTTTATTGAAAGCAAAACAGTCTCTGGAAGCTTCTGTGGTTCTCTCTATTTTGCTTTTATTGCTCATGAAGGGGAGGAGAGTGGGCAGGATCTGCTTTGCTGGCCGACGATCTCTGCCACGACTGCCCAGCTCCGTCCTCAGGGCGTGCTCGCGGCCACAGCGGTGCGCGCACACACGGGCCTGCCGTGTGCCGAGGCGTTGGGGAGCGCAGCGGCCGCCGGCTGGAGGCACCGGCCTCTGGCTTAGACCACTCTTACCAGCCTTCGCTGCAGCGCGGCTGCTCGTTAGTCACCCGGAAAAGCACCAGTGCCGGAAGTCCTCCCCTACAGTAACCGAGTCACTTGGAAGTAAGGCATCGGTGTGTGGTTTTTAGGGCCCCTATGAAATTCTAGGGTGAAAACCACATGGAGGGCCTCAGTTCTAAATTGTAAAACAGTGGTTCTCAAAGTACAGCCCCTGAGAGTGACAACGACATCAGCGGCATCACCTGGGAACTTTTTAGGTATCAAATCCTCAAACCCAACTGCAGACCCACTGACTCTGAAACTGAGGGAGACAGGCCTGGAATCCGAATGTGAACAATCCCCTTGATGGTTCTGAAACACAATCTAGTTGGAGAACCATAGACTCAGGGCCTAGAGAACAGGGTTCAGCCCCATAGCCCTCACCTCATGGGTAAATCTAGTATAATGTTCTAGAACCAGACCTGGACTTGGCATCAAAAATCCACCTTCAAGCTCCCATTCTGCCCTTTAATGGGCCTCTCGGAGCCTCCATCTATAACCAGGGAAATGTAACATTTATACCTACATGGTAAATACAGTGGTTAGGTGATTACGTGTGTGTGAAGGCTGTTAAGAAACTATCCAGCACAGCACAAACGTAGCCGTTTTCTACTGTTGTGCCCAGGTAGAAGGAGGAGCACTTAGTGTCCGTGGGCTCGGTCCATGGGTCCTGGTCCAGGAGACTGCTATGGCCCAGAGGGTTACCGCTGAGCATAATCTAGAACGTTCTCTTATCCTTCTAACATCATGGTGGTTCTGCTTTCTGAACTGCAACAAAGCCATGAAGGAAGGAGAGGAGGACCAGAGAGAAGTGCCCGTGTAGTCGAGAAGACGAAGAAGACACCATCTTAGCAGAGCAGGAAGAAGCAGTTAGTGTTAAGGTTAAGATGTGCTCGCAGTCCACAAACCCTGTGCAAAGTAGACAAATGCACACTGAATCCTCCTGAAGATATTTTCCCAGGACTCTCAGAGCCATACCACACAGTACACCTTGACATATGTTACCTGTCAGAAAGGAGCACCAACTACAATCACAAATGTATTCAAAAATTGTCTAGATAACCTTTAGGGAGAACAGACGTAATTTCTTCCTGAGACTAACTCGGATCCAAATTATAATCCTGTGGGCTTGATGTCTAATGGGATAAATATTTAACATAAAATATCTCTTAGAACCTCTTTAGTAGTAAAAGAACCAGGATCTTACACGGTACAGTGAATCCTGAGTTCCTACGAGACCAAAACCAAGACACGTCTCAGGATAGGTGCTGTTTTAGAAAAATGTGGATTTGAACTGAATGTTTCTAACGTACAGACCCGTTGGGAAGCAATCATCTTATATGGACTCTAGAATTATTATCTGAACTTTAGGGAAAGTATCAATGCCAAAATAAGCACCATCTGTTAATAACCCCCATCTCCTCTTACTGCAAGACCCTGCTCTCTCAAATGACATTTTTTTTTCTTCTCTTTTGGTTCATCTGCAGCAGAAAGGGTGAGGAGAGAAGGGTCAGAGAGAGGTTTGTTGATCCTTACTTGGAAAGAGGCCCAGCAAGTGTTATTGAGACATTCTCTTATGTAGATTACATATTAATTTTTATTAGCAAAAAGCCCTCAAAATCATTTTGCTGGTAGACGCTGGGAAAAGGTTCAAATGAGCCATGATGTGTCAGCGCTGCAGGTGTAGCACTTGGAGTGCTGCGAAGGGGGATTACCTCTGGCGTTCCCCTTCTAGCCTTGCTGAAATCTCCTAATCCCAGAGGATACACGCAGGCTGCTTTTCTCAAGGCAGCCTAGCTGCCTAGCACATAGATCTGTTGAAATATGAACCAAGCAGAGTGTAAACTCGCTCAAAATATGCTGATTTCCAGATGTTCTTTGATTCTCTCGAACACTGATTACCCCCAAAGACCATCCTGAGTTGGTAGATGGCAGTGATTACTCATATTTCTTTTTCATGATCAAGGCAATAATTTTAAAGCCCCGTAGTCTTTCTCATGAGCCTATGTCTGGGTCTTGTCTAGGTCATATATTACTTCTCAGTATGAAAATTGCAGAGTCTCACTGGATTGGGCTGTAAAATATCTGCACAGCAATGCTGGTTTTTTGATTTGTTGCTCTTTCCAGGATGGAAAACTTTTCTGAAATCTGAATGAAAGGTTGTTGTTTTATACAATGACCTTTGTGACAAAAAGTCATGGAATATCTCCTTTCTTCTCTGCAACAAAAATCAGGAAAACAGGAGAGTCATTGTTAACATATTTCAGGGAAAATTTAAAAAAATCCAAGGGCAGCCAATTCAAGTTTACTGTATCTATCTATCTATCTATCTATCTATCTATCTATCTGTAATTTGTAAAGCATGCTTGGAACTATCACTGTTATTGCATTCTAATATTTCATGCACTTGAGAATTTAAAAAGAAACTCAGAGTGCAAATAACAGGTTCATTTGAATCTGTTTATCTGGGTTAAAGTAAGCCTCATAGAGAAACCCTGTTACAGACAGGGCAGGTCTACAGATGGGAATTAAATGTGTATCATTAGAAAGGTCGTACCATGAAGAGAAAAGAATTTTCTCATGCCTTTTGGCTTCCCCCTGTTCTAAGACAAATTTGTGGCCACCTATCTCACTGTCCCATGAGCCTTTGAACTGACATGTTTTTCCCCATTTCTTATGAGAAGAAATGTGATACAACTGTCCAGTTGCGTGATGGAAAGGAAAAAGACTTTGATCTGGGTTATGACCTGTACAAGATGAGATCTTATGTCTCAGAATATTAATTTCTCATTTATAAGACTAAGTTAATAATACCTGAGAAAAAGAGAAAAGATGTTTTGTCTAAATTCACACCTTGTGAGGGCTGGAGTGGGTATTTACACGTGGCTGCACCAATAGCAAAGATAGTGACTTTGGCCATGATAGTAATACCTGATGAGAAGTATTAATAAATGGGATAAGACACAGAAAGCCTCACAACCGTTCCAATGTGCAGTGAGCCCTCTGTAAATACTTGTTCCTGTTGTCTTTCTTCTTACTTCCTGTGCCATCACCATGACACCTGTCTCTCTTAAAACAACTGGCATTCTATGACCTTCAATGCATACAATGAGTATGAGCAAAGATGACGTATGTGCCCTTAGTGCTTTCTTTATTTCTTAGTGTTTTATTTATTTTGCTATTATCCCTGCATTGCAATATGTTACCATAATTGAAGTTCTTCATTACAATGATCATTTTTAAATATAGAAATCACACTTAAATGGACAATTCTCACTTTGGGGTCAGGGATGTGGGAAATAATCACATTCTCTTCTGTGAAAGATTTCATCTAAAAATTGTTAATCTTCTTCTGGGTGTAGCTAAAAACCAAATTTGGGGGAACCTACAGGCAGCAAGAAAAGCAGATGATGACAGAGAGCCCACTGTCCGCGGTGCACACTTAACCCATGCTGCTTGCTGGTCCCGTCTTTGCTGAGCATAAACTGTCTTCTGTTCTGCCTGTCTACGTCCCTCTACCTCAGGTGATGTCCTGGGATCCAGACTCCACACAGCAGAGAATTATTGGGTCTACCAGATTGACCTACCAGATCGATTCTATTTTTAGCCACTCTTGTATCTAGGCCATCGGTTCCCAAGAGGTGGTACATGTGATCCCGAGGAATCCTGGGCCATTCAGGAGTACACAAAAAATAATCAGTAATGGTGAAAAAACAAGTGAGGTAAAAGAAATGCAAAACTTTAGTTAGGAAACAATAAATGTTAAGTTTGAATCACCATTAATAACACTTCAAAATTAGATCACATTAACAAATGAAGATTGGTGAGGGTGTGACTGTGAACCCTTCCCCCAAACGACTCTTCTACCAATCATGTACAGTTTCAGAACAATCCATTTGCGATGTTTCTAGAACGTCTCCAAACATATAAATATGTCCATAGCCAAACTGATCAGCGTAGTTGTTGACTGAGTCAAAGTAAGTACATTGTCTTTATTGTGACTCTTTTCAAGTAGTATTTGTATTTAATGCTTAAATACTTGATGATCATTATCAATATTTAACTGTTACAAATATTGTAAAATTAAATCTGTGGTTTGTACTTTTAGTTTAATAATTTTTCCTTCCTAACTTATTACCTCATTTCCACTAATTTACATTAAGATAGGCACTGAACAAAAGTGTCAGTATTTAAAAACAGCTGTTTTAAAAACAAGGGGTAAAATTTATGGAAATGGGTTCAAAAGGCATACACAAGTGGAAAAAGTTGGGAATCACTGGCTAGGCCATCCATGTCCCATGGCCACCAGTACCCTATAATAACATCATTGAACTCTCTCTAGGACAACAGGGTGCTCTGAGGAAGCCATGTAGTTATAGCTAGCCTCTACTGAGAACTAACTGTGCCTGTATTCATTTATCTAATCCATGTAACAATCCCAAATTTCACAGACGAGGAAACAGTCACTGAGTGGTCAGAGGAAATGTCACCAGTTTTAGAAATCTATAGTAAGCCCATGTAAAATGCCTTGAGGAGAGCCCAGCCATGATTTGATTTCCATATCACACATTTGAGGCTGATTTAGACTGGGTCACAGGGGGAGACACTGATGTTTTGGAAATGTTCTGGCCCTAATGTTTAACTGGTTAATCTCTGTCTTGTCATAGTTCTTTGCTTAGAAGGGAGTGGGGCCATGATCTGTGAAATGAGGCATTGTGCTCTAACCATTGTGTGTGACAGGGGAGGGGCTGTGTAAATCCTACATCAGTTAATTAAACGCCGTTACCATGAGCACAGAGTACATGAATGTTATTTTAGGAGTTTGCTGTCCTAATCACTCCCTCCCTGACACTTGCTGTCATTCACATATCTGTACTGTGTAACTTACTCCTTTGATTACTCACTTAAGGCCTGATAATCAGTCAGCTCTACAACCTCAATACATTTACAACTAAGGGAAAAATAAGTGAATATGAAGAGTTTGTAACTTAGGGTCACTGTTTATTGGAACCCTGAGAATAGGGATGCATGAAAAGAAGACGAAAGGTTGGAAGAGTAACCCCTTTCATAGATCCAAGTAGTGAAATCAAAGCGGGCTGTCATGGAGTGAAATGTTAGTACTTTCACTAGAAGTGTTGTAAGGAAAAAGAACTATGAAAGTTAAGATCTGTGTAATTTCTAAGTTTGCAAAACCAAAAGATAAAATAAAAATCATGAGAAAATTCTCATTTCTCCATAGCATGGTACCAACTGGTAGCTGAAAGGTGTCATAAGGGTAGGTAAGTGCTGGTTCAATGACAACCAGGGGAGGGTGGAAATGAGCCCTAATGTGAAGAAAACTAAAAGTCCTGGAAAGAACGGGATGTGGAATTTTGAGGAAATGATTTTAATTGTGAAATATTCACACACACACACACACAATAATAGGAGGACTTGATTATAATTTTACATGTTTTCTTTCCAAGAAGACTTTTAAAATTAGATTGTATTGTTGCTTTAATTCAAATTGATTAATGATCCTACAAGAGATACAGATCCGTACTCTAGAGTTAAAGAATCATGAATTCTTTTTAACTCTAGATAACGATTGCCACATTAATTTCCTATTTTGTTTTCTTAGTTTTTACAGACAAATATATGTGCCATGATGTGGCAAGTTATTGTAACATGACAAATAACCAGCCAGTTTTACTTGCATAACAATTTTCAAAATCTAACCAAAAAAATCTTTGCCAGTTGTCTGAGTAGGAAGAGTTTTAAAGTAATATGTCCATGTGAATAAAACCCCTACATTGTACCTAGTGTCTATATACCTCTTCTGACTGCTTAAATTCACAATTGTTTGGGTTTTCCTCTTTAAATAAGGGGACTCATTGAAGATTCTGCAGTACATCCACACTCCAAAAAATCCATCTGGCAGACCCTTGCAAGGGAAAATGCAATTTGGAAAAAGGATCATTTTAAAGGTTCTGTTTGTGGCTCAGAGAAGAGACAGAGATAAGCTGCTCACCTACATATCAGGAGGGCGGGAAGGCGCAAGCTGGACAAAGTGAAGAATGAGATGAAGAAGTGAGATACAAAAGGAGTCAATGATGAGTGAATTTTGCTCCTAAAAGCATCATGGAAACAAGGAAGAAACACAAATCACAGAAAAAGAAGCAAAGCACGCTTGGGGCAAATGTGATAGAGGTGACAACTGCATAAAGCAAATGAGGACATGCTGAAGATGAGATGGGCCAGAAAGCTTGATGTCCGGGCCAAGGCTCAGGAGAAATGCCTGGGCCGGGTTACAGGTGTAGGCTTCAGCCACATACATGTAACAGCTTGGGAGAGAGAGCAGAGGAACATTAATAGGAGGTTCAAGTAGTATCGACAGTTCAGGCCTAAAGTAAAGGAGAGAGGGTGAGAAGGGAAGACCAGAGAGAAAAGGGGAGACCCAGGAATGTCTGGTATTAACTCAACTTGCAGGGAAAAAAGCTTTCCCCAGTGGAGGGTCTTGATTTTCCCTCCAAGACAGGGAAAGGATGACCACTGAAAGGAAGAGCAGGATTGGATGGTTAGGAGACTTCCAGGACAGTCCACCAGCCTCAGGTCTCCTTTCATGGACAAAATGGTTCCAAGCCAGGATTTTGCTCACTCCTTCCATGGGCGTAGGGTCTGAATCTAAACCTTAGGATCTCCAAAAGTGAATTGCTCATACAGTGTCAGCCTAACATTCAATACATCAACCTAGGTCAGGATTACTAATTCACCACTAGGCATGGTGCTTGCTTAATAGCTGTGCAACGCCTCCAAAAAAACATAGCAACCAATTTAGAAAAAATATATTCCCAATTACCAAAGAAATAAAAATTAAAATTAAAAACCCAAAGGAAAGACATGGCACTAAGTCAAGATCATTTCACTCCCACAGCTACTTTTCTGCAAATAAAAAGACTAAAATTTTAGACACATCATACAATTGTTTGACCTTTGGGAGTTCTTTCCTTAAAATGCTACAAAATTATATTCATCCTGAACACCTCCAAAAACATGTATATACTGTGATGAACACATGTATATATATCACATACGTGTGTAAATATGTGGATCACTATGTACATACAACCAAAAAATGGTTCTAGTATATAAAAGACTTTTTACACTGGCGTTGTACTCAAACTGAAGCACTCCGTAAGATTTTTCTCTTAAGTTTCAATGACAAATATTAATGGTTTAATAACCATGGGGAAAGAGGCCCTGGTTTCTTTTGGTTCACAACAAAAAAAATGAGAAAAGAATTACCAAGTGTGCAAATATTTGCTACATGGGAACATTTAATACATGTCTATCTAAAAGGTTTTAATACACACCCCTTGCTAACATAACTAAATACTATTTAAGGAGTTGTCTCCAGCCTCAGAGTCATAAATATTTGGAAGACATTGGGAAAATGCAACACTGATTTATCTCCGATTGTTACTTCTTGCTTCTTGGGTAATCATTTGTAAAATAGGGGATGAAATCCTTCCTAGAGGCACAGGTTATTGTTATTTAGTGACTAAATAAAATAATAGCCAATAGCTAGTACTTAATGAATGTTAACTCTTCCCCAGGCCCTTCTCTGCTAACAGGTTCTGTAATTGACCCCACCATGCAGATGAGAGAACTCATCAGAAGGCTGATTCTCAACCCAGGCTTGCAGGAATGTTCTTTTGCCTATTAGCTTGTTCCTAATGATGCTCTTAATGTTTTGTCAAAGATTGTTCCCATGCTAAAGGATATAGCATTAGAGCGAGGCTTACTTTTGTTGGATTCGATCTGATATCTTCAAACAAAATGGCAGCAGGCTTTTTTTTTTTAATTCAGCTAAAGGTATCTTTTATAATTTGAGTAGATCTCAAAGCAATTTGAAAAATGGTTGAGGACTGAAATGACATGAATTCTTTGAGTAAGGTCTCAGTTCACAGAGACCCATAATTAATGAATGGTATTAATAAGGAATTAGGACTGACCATCAAAATCATTTTATATGCCATATTATAAAACTAAGTCAAAGGCAAATAAAGATTATCTGATGTAAAAAATATCTGGGAATGAATGGCAAGACTGATCATTTTGGGAGAGTTTAAGTGGTAACACAAAATAGCGTTTCTCGAAGTAGGGTTCTCCAGATCACCTACATCAGAATTACATGAACACTTTAAAATGCAGATCATGGCTCCATCACAGACATTCTGAATGGAAATATTCCCTTTTTAATGAGCACCTCCAGTGCTAAATCAAATCTGACAGACACTGCCCTAAAATATGAGACTTTGAGGAATTTGTTATTTGATTCTAGTAGCTAAAAATATCTTTTTGTTGTTATTTAATATAAGGCAATGTTGTGGGTGGAATTGTGTCTTCAAAACCTATGTTCATTCTATGTGTCTTCAGAACCATATGTTGAAGTCCTAACCCCCACTACCTATGAATGAGACCTTAATTGGAAATAAAATCTTTGCAAATATAACCAAATTAAGACAAGGTCATACTGGAGTAGAGTGGGCCCTAAATCCATAACCAGTGAACCCTACATGGAGAAGGGAATTCGGACAGAGACATAGAGGAGGCACACACAGAGGGAGAAGATCTTTCTGAAGACAGAGACAACGATTGGTGCGATGCCATTCCAAACAAAGGACTCCAAGAATTGCTGGCCGCCACCAGGAAAGAGGCCTGGAGCAGATTGTCCCTCAGAGTCTCCAGAAGCAACCAGTGCTGCCCACTCCTTGATTTTAGACTTCAGCCTTCAGACTGTGAGAGAATACATTTCTGTTGTTTTAAGTCACCCAGTTATAGCACTTTGTTATGGCAACCCTGGGAAACAACGCAGGCACAAAGCTGAGAACTAGGGTGGTGAGGAAGTTCTTTCCTAGCACTCGCTCTCTTCACTACCCCTTCTACTCTTTCATTCTGAGTCAGGAACCTTTATCAGGGGCCACGTTGGCTGCCTTGGACTTGCTGGTGCATTCCCTGCTGCTGCATGCATCTCCGTTGAATGAGGCCATTCTCAGTCCTAGACTCTCTCCGTTGTCAGGTCCCTGATTCAATACCTTGATGAGCAGCTGTCCCCAGTTAGTTGATTTTGCCTGCCACCCTCCCAGCAGAGGTTTGAAGGATTCATAATTCACCAGAGGGCCAATGTCACCCTGAAGTATGAAGTTTTTACAAATTCAACTCAAAAACATATCTGAGCATCTCGGGCCCTGCCAGAACTGATTAAAAGTGGGAAAGGCAGAGAATAAAGTAACACAGAAGAAATCCATGTCATTTTCGCCAGATTACATTTCCCCTAGGGAGCAACAGCGAGCCTGTCACTCTGGGACCATCCACTTAGAGGGCAGGCCAAGTGAAGGTCATTTTGGATTTTATTGATTCGATGGCTCTGGTATTACTCATAAGGATTTACAGTATTTAACCCACCAGGAGAAGCCGTGAACTATAAATGGCTTCCCGTTTGGCAAGGGAGCCTGCCGTTTTATAAGTGACACCAGCTATGGGGTCCCCTTCACAGCTCTCTCTAATGAAAGCCTGCAGCCTCAGCCTCTGCACAAAGGAGCAGGGCCCCGCGCCTCAGGGAGCTGATCCCTCCTTTGGCTGGGAATCAGCACAGGGTTATTTGGCTTCCTAAGCAGGGTAATCCAGACACAGGGAAATATGAAATACTGAGTAGTAGACTCATGCTGTTCGTTTGATCTGTCAGCATCCTCCATGACCAAAACTGGGAGTGAGAAAATGAAAGTTGAAGGGCATGAAATAGGGAAAATAGAAAATTAAGAATAGGATTTGAAGACTTGTGAAGTGTTCTCACATGTGTTACCGGAGGCCCCGGACACAACGGAGGCTCCAGATATGTATTTGTTGAGGAATATGTGAATGAATAGACTTTCAACGCTTGCTTTTAAATAAAACATGATATCATTGTCATTGCCACTGAAACCTTTTTATCTTCAGAGTGGAACTGAGGAAGTTTTAAATACATGGCTAGCACTTTTATTGATGGTGCTTTTATAAGCATATGTGAACACAGTGCCAAAATGGAGCCTGAGGCAAAAAAGAAAAAATTAGCAACACTAATCTTGTTTTTATTTAAAATTTCAATATTATACTCAGCTCAGAATTATTTGCATTCATTTTGAGTTTCTTCAAGTATTGCATTAATGGACTATTTACTTTGATTGCTGAGTTTTGGGGTGCCCCACCATTGAATTTTGCACCCAAGGCAAGTACCTCACTTGCTTTACCTTTGGCCCAGCTCTGTGTGAGCTCTTGGAAATTTAAAAAGTGTTTTGTTAGGAGGAGAATGTGCATGTTCAGGTTTTCCCTCACAGTGAATTTTGATGTAAAAGTCCAGGGAACAGTCTTAATGTGAGCCTGAAATGAAATAAGAATCTCCACAAGGCCGTGTTGGCATCACAAGGGGAATGGTTTTCAATTCCCAAACTTGCTTTTTCCCAGAATCCTCCAATTTAAAAATTTGCTGCGGTTGTTAATGCTGGTTTGTCAGGTGCTGTGCACGAAATCATCCAACAACTTCATGGCTCTGATAATTATGCTCTTTGTGACTGCTCATTTCCCTAAAATGAGTCAAGGCCATTTCTGCAGAGAATATCAGAGGATTGAGCTAAATCTCTTGCCAGGAATAGTCTAGCTCCCACTAATAAAACATTTATTTAGCATTTGGTCATTTGCACTGTCTAGAACTGTTACTGAACCCTTCCTTTAGCTAGCTGTTCTAGTCCTAGTATGTAATTGTACCTCCATAAAGATAAGAATTTTGCTTTTGAAAAGCATTCTATATAACAGAACCTCCGTGGTACATATTTAATCATTTTGGATTAATCCATGAATTAACTGTAAATTCCTCTGTTACGGTTTTTCTTTTTTGTCCAATTAAATTCATTCCCATCTGTCCTAAACTCTCAGGACATTCCAAGCAATTTCCTTTTTTTGGAAAAAATGTAGGCTCCTAGCAGTCAAGTAGGGCTTGGTTATGAAGTTAAAGGATTCTTAAATTAGCACTATGTTATTACATGTATAAAGAAAATATATTGACTGGTCTATATTTATAGAATCTCAAATGTTTGAAGTAAATAATAGAATTCATCCTATTCCTCCATTTAGAATCTGCTAGTGAAAAGCACTTAGTAAAATTTTTCCTAATCTGTCATTCTTTAGTGTCTGAGGAACCATCCTCAGGTATATCTTTTCCATCCTTCTGAGCCTGACACCAAGTAATAAAATTCTTTTTCCTAATAATACTGACTACAGGGCTATGCTCCCTACCTTAAGAAAGCTGAGATCAAGGAATCTGATTTCGTGGGAGAAAAAGTCATACTTGCTCTGCAAAAGAATTTAAATAGCAAGCTCCCTTTCAGTCCTTAAAATATGATTCAATTTGCCAAAACATTACTGGTGCATAGCAGAGAGCATTCTGTTCCTCTACTTTCATTTAAGGCCCCTCGGCTTCTGCACTTTGAGAGAACATGCCCACCATGAAGTTATTGTCCTTATTAAAAAGGGATCTGGTGCCATCTACATGCTTAATGAGGAGCACATGTGATTCTGATTCAGTTTGCTATGTGTTTAGACTGACCCTGCTCTGAGGATCAAGGAGGCAGTCTAAGAAAGCTATCCAACTGTCTTGAGAATATCAACCTGTCAAAACTGGCTCCTGACTGCATGTGACAGGTGGCTGTTATTATTATTTTGCTGACAGGCACTACATCAATGTCTTAGAGCTGTCATAACAAACTACCACAAACTGGGTGGTTTAAAACAACAGGAATGTGTTGTTTCACAGTTCTGGAGGCTACAAGTCTGAAATCGAGCTGTTGGCAGAGCCATGCCCCCTGAAGGCTCTAGAGGAGAATCAGTCTCATGCCTTTCTCTTAGCTTCTAATGTCGCCAACAAGCCTTGGCATTCCTTGGCTTGCAGCTACAGCATTTCAATCTCTGCCTCTGCTGTCAATTGACATTCTCCTCTTATGTGCCTGAGTGATGATGGCATTCTCCTCCCTGTGTGTCTCTCTTCTTTTCCTATCAGGACACCAGTCATGTTGGATTAATAGCCCACGCAACTCCAGTATGAAGCCATCTCCCCTAATTACATCTGCAAAGACTATTTCCAAACAAGGTCACAGGCTGAGGTTTTAGGGATTAGGACTTCAACCTCTCTTTCTGAGGAACACAATTCAACCCATAATGAGCACTTACTAATGTGCAAACTGTTGGGGGCAGGAAGAATGCTAGGCCTTAATCTCATCCAGCATTCAGGGCCTCTGCTAAAAACCAGCATCTGGCTTGTGATATCCCCCTCACATGGATGAATGTTAGGAAGCCTCACTTCTAACAAGAATAATGTAATAGATACATCAACCATCAGTGTGAGAGGTAGGACACACAGGTGGAGAGGGAGGTGTGCAGTACAGACAGGGAAGGAGAGAGCAGAAGGCTAAGGAGGAAAACACAAAAGCTGAGCCTGCAAGTAGGAAATAAGCATCAACTGTTTAGGAAAACCTAGTGTCTTTTATTTATTTATTTATTTATTTTTTTGGTGGTTCCCTGGCTGGGAATCAAACCCAGGCCGTGGCGTTAGGAGCACCGAAACCTAGCCGCTACACCACCAGGGAACCCCGAAAACATAGTGTCTTGCTGCTTAACACCCTACATTTTCATCTAGTTCGCTGTTTCTCGCATCAGCTTCTTTACCCGTAGCACAATACCAACAGAGGGAAACAAAATAAGCATAGTAAGAGTCATTTTCCTTTTTTTTTCTCTTGAATACCCGGTTTCTTCACATTTCCTTTTGTTAGTTAGGTGAGCTCAAAGAACTGGGGGAATGATACTGAATTTGAGCATTTTCAGAGCGAGTGGAAGAGGTCCCAAGCACTGCTCTCTGAGCTTCTGCATGGATCGCAGTCTCTTCCTTTCTTCCCAGACATGCAACGGCCTCTGGGAGTCCTACTGTTTTTTGATTCAGAATAAATTAAGTGATGAGGGCCAAAGCCTTTGAAACTTCATGTATGAAAGATCAAAATGAACCACCTGTATGGAAAGCTTCCCTAGTCTTCAAATATAACTTCTCAGTATTGTCTGTTTTAATGGAGTATGACATTCTTGACAGGGAGAGTTTAGGTCAGCATAATTTGCTTTCAGAAGTTATTCATCATGGCTAAACATCATGGCTAATAATTTCATACTAAAATAAGAAATTAAATTTTCCTTTGAGGGAATAACCAATTCACTAACATTTTTTAAATCACCTATAGACACAAATTGACTTGACATAATTTAATAAAAATGTAATAGCAATTCAGGAATATGAATGAGGGTATTGGAAAGTCAGATTGTTTCTGTGTTGCCATTTTCTCTTTATGATTTATTCAGAAGTGATGAAAAAAGCATCTTGTTATCAAACTGATATGAAGATTTTGGGATGTGGTCTACATATTTAATTAAATGAAATAAATTAAGTGAAATATAAATCTGCAGTGGAAACATACACTGTGATACAGCTTTACATTGTAATTTGGTCAAACTACATCCTTGCATAACAGCCGTATTGGGAATGGTTTCAGGGAGCCTTAAAGAGGCCCATTACACAGGTTCAATTGTTCACCAAAGAGGGTGGAGAACCGGCTTGTGAAAGGAGGGTGTTACGAGAAGCACGGGGACATCACCCATCTCGCATTCCCCAGCTAGGCTTTGTGGTTTTGTACAGTCATTGCCAAGGGCCATGAGGGGAATCAACTGTCACAAACCACAGCCTAGTGTTAGACATTTTCCTAAGTTATAAAACTTCCTCTGCCTCACTGGTTGGTTGATGGGTCTTTCTTAGCCCAGTAGTCTCTTAGGACTCTCCCACACTTCCATCAAAATAATCTTCCTGAAGGAGCATAGTACATGACATTGGCCCTTCTCGCATTCAGCTGTCTTCATTACCTCCCCCCACATGACATATTCTGTGATGCACATCCCCCACTACAACTAACGTGATCCAGGCTAGCACTTCTCCAACTTTAGAGTCTTCCCACATCACCTAGGGATCTTGTTAAAGTTCAGGCTCCAGTCCAGGAAGCCAAGATAAGGGACCAAGATTTTGCATTTCTGACAAGCTTCCAGATGAGGCCTACACTGCTAGTTCTATGGAGTAGCAAGTATCTAGAAAATGCCCCATTTTCTAGAAGCTGTGTGAATGCTCCACAGCTTCATTCATAGTCTTCTTTCAACCTGCAATATCTTCTTCTGTCTTTCTTCCTAGGATCTACATGTTCATCCTTTAAAACCCTGCTTTAGTACTTCTTGAAATATTAATAGTCTAGGATAGGACTTGAACATCGCAAATGCTTCTTCCTCTGAGCTCTTCTAGCACAGTGTCTGGACCAGCTGTCTAGCATGTAGCCTGTGCTAATTTTGTCTTTAGCTACATTTTTATGTACACATCCCGAATCCCCAGTTGATGTCCCTTTAAGGACAAGCTCTACAGGTCTACTGTTGGCCTTTCTCAGATCTGCAATTCCAGCTACCTACTGCCTTATTAAAACTCCAAATTCAACATGGGAAAATCCTTACCTTCCCCTTCTAAAAACTTTCTCAGCCAACCATACTTCTTTCTCAGAGAGTTGTATTTATTTATCCAACAAATACTTGTTTATTCAAAAAATATTTGTTCCTACTATGGGCCAGGCACAAGAACTACGGTGATGAACAGGGCCGACATGGGTCCTCATGCTACTTGTCTGAAGCCCTGTGGAACCTACTAGAACCTCAGTCATCCACAACTGAAAGGGTTGCCTTCCTAGAGGCTCAGTCACCCAGGCTCGAAACTGTAGGGTCGTCTTTGGTTCTTCCTTCTAACTCACCACATATCATCCAATTTATTATGAAGTTCTATTTGTCCTGTCACTGAAATGCATCTCACACATAGCACTCCTGTCCTTTCTATTTATCTTGTCATTACCTGAGAAACATTCTCATCCTCTTTAGCCTTGATGGTGGCACATGTCTTCCTACCCCTAAATGATCTTTCTGATTTCAGCCTCTTCGTCTCCCACTCATCTTTCATACCAACCCTGGATTTGTCATTGTCCTGAGACATCCATCTGATCATGGCACTTCTGAACTCACAAAGATGGATGAATCCACATTGCCAATGAAATGAAAACCCGCCCTCACAGCATCGAGTATAACACCCCTAGAATCTATTCTCCACTAGCTGTACCAGGTCCCTCTCCCCACACACTGTCCTCTGCCCCTGCTTGTGCCAGAGCAAATGTGTGCTGGTCTACAGACGGTGCTGCTCTTTGAAGAATCCTTGTCTTCACTCAGCCTAGAAGATCCTTCACCTAAGTCTCCTACTATCAAATTAGGACATTACTTCATGGTTCAGCTCAAGAGCCATGCCATCCAAGAAACCTTGCTCTTCCTCACAAGTAACTACTTTCTCTTCCTCCTAAGTAACCACTACCATGGAACTTAGCTCATGCCTTTGCCACCCCTTGTCTGTTACACAGCTTTGGGTGATTATTACTTATATATCAGTCTACCTTCGCCTCCACTAGACTTTGAGACTATATTTATCTAGCCCACCCGGTGCCTCATAAAATTCCCTGATATCTAAGATAAGAAGTATCCCAAGAACTTGATTTTGTTGACTGGAAGGGGAAATTGCACTTTTGTGGCCTCTGTGCCGAACACTCTTGGAAGATATACGAGGGGAAAGAATGATTGGCAAACATTTCTTCTTTGGCATCTTTGAAATACTCCACCTTTCCACCCTCCCATAAGCTGATGATTGAGTCTAATTTTTATCCCCATCAGCAGATGTCTTCTCCTTCAGAGCCCATTGCTAGAGCAGGGTTTTTCAATCTTCCTGGTGCACCAGGCTGTTGTGGAAAACCAATCACCTGGCCAGTTTTGTAAAATCCCGAAGTTCAGACTGTGCCCCACGTAGAATAATTTCGTCATAATCTTTGTGGTCCAGACCCTGGCATCAATATTTTTAAAACTCCCCAGATTAATCTGATCTGCAGCCGAAGGTGAGAACCACTGTGCTAGGGAATAGCTTCGTTCCAGGCCCAGCCAGTGTCAGGAAGAGGCAAAACACCTGCCATAGCACATCGGGCAGTTTGAAGGGGATTCACCTGACCCCTAACATCTCTCTTGGTGGCATATTATGGTTCCCACTGTGAGCCAACGCTATAATTCCTTTGAATTATAGTATCATCTCCAGAGGCATTGTTAAAATAATTATGCGCTATATATCATCTATATATATTATATGTCATGTATGTGATACATATGATATACTTGTATATTTATAGGGATGTAATATGTGTGACTCATATTTTGTATATGTGCATGTATATCATACATGTTCCCTGGAAGCTATGTACAGAACGAAAAGCAAATCCCTTTTGGGGAAGATGGGGGCCCGGGCAGGAAGGTCGGGGCACTCAGACGGCGTCAGGGCATCACTGGGCAGTTCTGGGAAGCCAGAGGCACCATGGGAAGGTACGGCTTCTCCGTAGAAGGTGGGGGTGAAAGGAGAGAGAGGCACAGAAGAGAACGCCGGCCGTGGGGGCGGCACCCCACCGACGAATATGCCGCCCCAGTGCTGACCCTGTCCCATGTCTCTGTAGTTGGTAGACTCTGGTTTTTAAAAATTAATTTCTGCATAGGAGAAAGAAAAAAAATTGAAATGTGTGGGTGAGCCGACGCCCAGGACCTGTGGGATCTAAGTCTCAGCTATCCTGTCCTTTCTGATCCCTGAAAGCAGTACCAAAGGGATTTCTCAATGAAAAGGTTAGCAGCACCCAGTCAAAGCCAAAAGAAACTAAATGGGTCCCAGCAAAACTGAAACTCACGGGAAAGAGCACACACACACACACACACACACACACACACACACACGCAGCAACTTTTTCCCAGGCTTATGAAAAGCACCACTTGGGACAGAGCCACCGTGATCCCTGTATGCGCTCCTGCCTAGTGAGAGGGTCTGAAAGTAGAGTCCGCCTGGAGCGGGTCCCCAGGAGTCGGTCATTTACAAAGCTGCCCCTACTCCACGCGGACACTAAATAGACTGGTTCCTGGTGCACCAGGCTTCCGTGGAAAAACAAGGCTCTAAGAAAGAACTTAAATAATTGAAGGCTCCAGAGACGTCAGGCGACACACTTGGGTCTCTGATTGTCCCTCAGATTCACTCAGCCGCACCCTTCCCTGAAAAACCCGCTTCCCTGTCCTCACGCACTAAGTGGAACCGCAGTCACGCTTTGCCTTGAGTGGGACCGTCTGCCTAATTATCAACAGGGATCTGCAGCCACGCCACGACCTCATCTCCCTTCCGTGACCCTCGCCCACCGCCCCAGCTCCCTCTGTCTTGCATTGAAACAAATTAACTAGATATGAAACAGAAAGAGGCTGTTACTTAAGGGAATCAGATGCTACCAGCACGTCCTCATGAATTTCCCTTATGGGTTTGAGTCAGCAGTGGATGTCTCAGAAACATTCCAGATGATTTCAAGGAGGCAAGGACAGACTGGTAATTAAACCACACAAATCAGGAGGGCTCAGAAATAGAGAACAAAGGGCAAGGAAAGGAGAGGGAAGAAAGCAGGACGAAGAGGCAGTTTGGGGCTCTGAAAACGCTCTGCCACAGGTCTTATTCCCCCCTCTGGCTGCATTGCAGAAGCTGCTGGAGCGCAGCTGCCTTTGCCTCATGAATAAAGCAGCGAGGCGCAGAGAAGATGATATGAGCTGAGGTCGACCGGGCCCCAGGACTGCTGAGCTGGATTGGAGTAGCAGAGTGGGAGGACAGCGTGGGCATAGAACTAGCTAGAAAGGGATTGAGCTTTCCTCCCAGTTCCTGGGCTCACCCTCCTCCGCCTCGAAGGCCACCACACCAGTGGCCAGGCGTCTTCTTTGGTCCCCTGCAGATCCACTCTCCCCTCTTGTCAGCCTACTCACGCTTTGGGAGGCTGATAAAATGGACTTCTGCCACGGACCCCCTTGTCTTCAGGCTCCAGTTAGGTTTGGCCGATGGGAGGAAGGAGCTCTGCAAGGAAAGGGAGACGGACATCCAGTCCCAGGGCTGCCTGCCTGTGGGGCTGCTCAGACCGCCTGAGCAGCCCAGGGCCCCTCTGCTGGCCTTTCCCACAGCTCCCTCCCTCCCCTCATACTTCAGATGTTTAGACCCGGGGTGGTGACCTTGCCACACTGTTACTAACCTTGGGTTCTGCACTATTTCTTACCATTGCCCAACGCTCTGTTCTCACCGTTATGTAACGTCCATATTGAGTCATCCTCAAATTACCCAGGCTGAGTTGTGCTATTTGTTTCCTTCTAAGGCCCTATGAAGTCCTCAAGATCAGGCCAGACCAGTTATGAACCGTGTCTTCACGTTCTGTGGTAGGGCGGTCCTCAAGTGGCTCAGCTACAGACTGAGTCATCAACTTTAACGTAGAAATGTCTGGAAATGCCAGAGGTGCCAAAAATGGCTACCAGAGGATCTTGGCACTGGAAGGATCTGCTCAGGACCTGTGAAGTGGCATGACCCTTCACTGAGGGACGTGAACGCTCTCTTGATCTAACATTAGGTTACATGAGAACTGATAGTGGTCTGCAGCATGCTGTCAGAGAGAATCTGTAATAGTACGCGGCTCCTTTCTCAGTAAGGAGAGAAAAGCAAGCGGATACCGGTTACCTGGGAAGGAGAGGAGGTGGGCATGCATTTGCTTCTGTGAGTCCCCTTCCACCACAATGTGAGACCCTTTTCTGCTGAAGCACCCACGATGGGAATGTGCTGTGCATGGCAGGAAAGCTCAGAAGCCATTGGGAAGCAAAAATAAGTTTGCTTTCATTTCCTGGAAAGGCTTGTCATCATTTAATCCACCCCCCCCCCCTTTTTTTTTGAATTTCATGCTTAGCAAGTCATGAGTGCTTGGTGTAACATGAGTTTGCTTTATCCTCCCTCATCCCCAGACCCTCCTGAAAATGAGATGCTGCACCACATGCAGGGATTTGGGGGAGAAAATAAAACAGTCCAGATCTAGGTTAGCAGAAAGCCTGTTTGTTCAGTGGAAGCAGGCCTCTCCGCCAATTAACACTGCCCGGGGGGGAGAGAGCAAAAAGCAAGCGTGTGCGAGGAACGTGCACACCCCGCTCTCCGTGGCACCACTTCAGATTCAGTAAACCCGCTCTCACCCCTTCGTATTGGAATCATCATCACACACATTGAAAATTACAAGGAAGCCTCAAAGGCTGAAATTAGTATTTCCTAACTTAAGGAACTAAAGGTTCTACTCTACCATTTTTGCTCCAAAAATTAAAATATTAAAATAAAGAACTAATCAAGATATCAACTTGGTTACTCTTCCAGAAAGTGGGATTCAAACCTTTCAGACCCTGTAATTGATCTAGTGATGCTGAAGACAAAATGCCAAATCAAGAGCAAATCCGATAGCCTAAAATATAGCTTCTTTTTTTAATTGCCCAGACACTGTTTACATCTAGTACATGAAGAACAAATGAATTTGCACCCATGACCATGTGTGCTTTTTAAAGACAATATAATGGTTTCCTGCAACATTGTAACAATGAAGACTTTTTCTCCCAGATGCTTGGCTTTTGAGGCATCTCCTATAGAATGACCTGTTCAAAAGTCTGTTCCCTCCCCCTCATGATCACCTGTCCAAATTGTTGCCCACCGAAGAATGAGCAGGTTTAATGGACTTCACATCAGGCTTTATGTAAAATCTCTTTTTTTAAATCAGGAGGCTCTCTCCATAATTCAACGGTCAACGGAAAAGGATGATATTTATTGAGCATCTTACCATGTGTTCAAAACTCAGCTAAGTGCCAAAAAGATACAAAAATCTACAAGATATTGTTTTTACCAGGAACATAAAAATGTTTTATAGAGGCAACACATCTCCAAATGAAACAATAAACAAACAAAATGCATAGGATACTAATAAAATAAAGTGTTCTTTCTGTGTTATAAGATGAAGAAAATAAAATTGACCCTAGAGGGTGTCTTCTAGCATCAAAACTCTCCTATTCAAGGTGCAGTACAAATAATAGTGAAAGAATTTAACTGAAGGTTCTGGAAGGTGTGTTTTAATCATGAGAATATCTATGTCTCTAGCACTGTACCTGGTAGTCAATAAGCTCAGAATGAATGAATAAGTAAATGAGCACAAAATGTAAAGAAAGTAGAAAGTGGAATGAATTGGCTTTATCCCTGAAGACTTCAGGGCAGACTACCCTCTTGAACTAAATCACAAAACAAAGGTTGCAAACAGTCATTCCTCAAGTTAAATGCAGCTATGCAGATGTGTTCCATCAACCCCCATGATGGTGATGATGGTGATGATAGTGATGGTGATCACGGTGGTGACAAAAAGACAGGAGATGGAAAGACAATGTAAAACTCAAAGGATTCTACCCTGAAATCCATATACTTTCATTGCAAAACAAGATCTGCCTTCCTGGGCCAATGCCTCCATGTGCCATGATACCTGGGGCTGAGTAGTGGCTCCTCCCTTTCCTAGGGTATTGACTCCACACTTTGTCCCTCTCAGCTGTCTCCCCAACCAAGATCAGTTGTCAATCACCTTTTATTTCCATGCGTATGCTACCGTTTTGTTATACTAGGGAAGGGGCTAATATCTAAAATATATGAAGAATTTGTGCAACTCAACAACAAAAAAAAAAAAACAAATAATGAAATTTTAAAAATGGGCAAAGGACCTGCAGAGACACTTCTCCCAGGAAGACATACAAAAGCCAAAAGATATTTGAAAAACTGCTCAACTTCATTAGCCATTAGGGAAATGCAAATTAAAACCACAGTGAGATATCACTTCATACCTGTTGTCAACAAGACAAGGAATAACAGGTGCTGGAGAGGATGTGGAGAGAAAGGGACTCTGGTACACTGCTGGTGGGGGTGCAAACTGGTACAACCACTGTGGAAGGCAGTGTGGAGGGTCCTCAGAAAATTGGGAATGGAGTTACCACATGACCCGGCAATCCCACTTTTGGGTATCTACCCCCCAAATTTGAAAACCTTTGTCTGCAAAGACTTATGTACCCCAATGTTCATCGCAGCGCTGTTCACAGTGGCCAAGACATGGTAACAATCAAAGTGCCCTGCGACAGATGACTGGATAAAGGAGCTGTGGTACATACACACAATGGAATATTACTCAGCTGTAAGAAAAGATGAAATATTGCCATTTGCAACAAAATGGATGGACCTGGAGATCATCATGCTTAGTGACATAAGCCAGACAGAAAAAACCAAGAACCATATGATTGCACTCACATGTGAAACACAACTGAAAGCAACAAAGAAACAAAAACTCATGGGCACAGTCAATAGTTTAGTGGTTAGTGGTTATCTGAGGGTATGGAGGGAGGGGTGGGTGAGAAGGGTTGGAGTCTCAAACATATGGTGATGGAAAGAGAACTGACTCTGGATGATGAACATACAACCCAACATATAGACAATGTAGAATTGTCCATGTGGAAGTTATGTAATGTTTACTAATCAGTGTCACCCCAATAAATTTAACAATAACAACAACAGAAAGAGAGAGATAATTCTTCATACACATACTATCCAAAGTCAAAAAATGAAAGATAGTCAGAGAGATTCACATTTCAAGGGAAATATGAGAGAATATCTCTTGTGAAAATGAAATTTCTATTCCATTAATGTTAATCTAAATGTGTCCATCAAAAGAACATAAATCGCCTCCTTGTGTTATTAACGACTTCCTTCTCAGCAAGACCTTCCATGAGACCTGCACACAGATTTCCAACCCCCTTCCCTACTTAATTACTTTCCTTAGCACTTACTTCTAACGTATTACATGTCACCGGTGTATCTGTTTATTGATGAAGTCCTCTATTAATAAAAAGTAGGCTTTATGAAGGGACAGATTTTTGTCTTTTTTGTTGTTGTTGTTCATAACTTTATCCCTTGCACCTGGGACAGTGCCAGGAATATAGCAGATGTTTGATGAATAAAAAGAATGAATGAATGAATGAATGAACAACCTCCACCTACTTCTCTAATTGACTTCATCTGCGTGATGAGGAGGCTGTGGAGGGCAGAGAAGAGATGCCTCCCTTAGTGGGGGGAGTGACTTCTTGCAAGTAGCACAGGCAAAGGCTTGAGCTGCTGGGGAGCACATGAAGAGGGAAAGGCTGTAAGAAGAGAGTCTGATTTAAACGGAAAATGTATCATGGAGTCACGAATTAAGACTCCATGACAGATGTGAGCCATAAGCCGCTGCCCATGTGCCCCTTTTCATCAATCCTATTCCAGTCCAGCTTTTCTAGAGCCATACGTTTGGACCCCACCTGGAATGTTCTACCACCCTTCAACTGATCCTCCAGAATGAAGGTTAAACTACTGCCAGTAGACTACACAGCCCACAGGATCTGCTGGGATCTGCCCACTTTGGGGGCCTCAAATCCTGCCTCTCTGCCATATGTACTTTACCTTCCAGTCACGCCCAAATACTTTCCAAAGCTTGGGTGAGCGTGGTCCACATGGGCCTTTGAACGTGGAGGTGCTCCATGCCATTGCGAGGCCTGGCCTGCCTCATTCTGCCAGCACACACCAGCTCCTTCCTCAAGGCCCCAGCACGAACGTCTCCGCACACCCCCAGGGCTCGCAGCGAACCCAGCACCTCCTCTCTGTGCTTTTCTGCCCCCCACTACTGCGCCTCTGTGTCTGTTCACCTTCGGAGGGAACGCGCGTCACCTTTAAGACGTAACGTGCGTCACCTTCAGGCCGTAGCGTGCGTCACCTTTAGGACGTAGCGTGCGTCACCTTTAGGACGTAACGTGCGTCACCTCTAGGACGTAGCGTGCGTCACCTCTAGGACGTAGTGTGAACACAGTGTGCGTGCCCTGTCATTCAGCACGCCTGCGTCACACTCAGCGACTGCGTACCCCCAGGCCCTGACTCTCCCTGGAATGCACTGGTTTCCTGGTTAATTGCTGTCCGCCCTTGGGTACTGCCATGTGCCTGTTCTCATGGCTCCTCATTTTATCCCCTTTGCTGTGTCTCACACGCTCTTGCCTTTTTGCATTTGCTCTCGGTTTCATCAACTTTGGGTCACTGGTTTCTGCTCTTGGCAAATCCCCTTCCAGGGCTTCCACACTCAAGCTTCTGGCACTCTCCGCCCAATTCCTGTCAATGCTGACATCACGTCGTCGTCTTATCATTTGTTTTGTTGTCCAGACTCCCCAGAAGAGAAAGCTTCCTTGCAGCCCCAGTACCCAGGACACCTTACACAGCAGAGGTCCTAAATGCGTGTTTGTTGACTGAATGCATAGGCACATGCCACAGTACAGACACGCCCTTAGCTGTTTAAGAGAAAGGACCATGAATTAAGTTCTGGCAGTTGTACGACATACTCAGAAAATTAAATAAACTAATAAAAAGATAAATATATATGTTTTTAAATTACTGCAACAAGATTCATTGGACCCTGACTTACAGTCTTAGAAGAACGGAAAGGAAAGATTTAATAAGCTAGCTTCAATCTGAAAATTCCAAAGATCTTGCAGAGAAAGAAAACACACTTACAGTCACAGAGCTAAATGTGCCCTGGAGAGGTCACGTAAATGCTCCATTAAGCATTAAGCTGTGGTTCCAGTTTTCTGGTTTCCTACGAATCAGAATTAGTCGGGGTTGGGCCAGGGGAAGGACTCATAGGAAATGCAGATGCCCAGGTTCGGCCCGAGTGGTTCGGTTTGCACTCACAGCACTCTGACCATGTCCTTGGGCACAGGCAACCCCAGGACCACAAAAGGCTCTTTTTCTTTCAAAGACCACCATGAGTTGCCATCATTTCCCAGAGTTCATTGTGGTTCCTAAAATCCTCCTTTTAATCAAGTGTTAGGTGAGCCTGTATCTTACGGCTCTATCTTCAGAAAAGAGTGTTTAGAAGAGGAAAAACACAAGTAACTATCCAGCAAAAGTGAGGAAGCTTCTCGGCTCCTACTGGAAAGAAAGGTCAGCTCTTCGGACCGATAGAAGGAAAATCAAGTTCTGGGGGTAAGTCCTAATTCCTTTGAAGTTCGGACTTTTCCTTTCCACCACGTAAATGATGGGGAAGGGGAACTCAGAGACACACCTCATGCAGGCACTGATATAAACAACACCCCAATTTCAATTGTCTTTGGGGGAAGCCTTGGAAACCCCTACCCACTCAAAAAGGAAAGCAATTGACAATGGCCCGAGGCTCTTTTTGATTTCTGTAAAGAAGACACTACAATGTCTGTAAAGGACCGACCCTCAATTTGACTTGAAAAAGAGTTGGTTTTTCCAACGTAGAAAATAATTTGAAAAAGTAAGGAAATGAAAACTATTTTGAATAACCCTGTAAGTCTCCCTTTATTGTAATTAAAAAAAAAAATGAAGAGAATGAAGCATGTCAGAATTTGTGGTTTATGGACAGCTGTGGCATAAAAATTCAGAAAAAGCTCCTAATGAGAAAACTACAAAACTCAAACGACTGACTCTCACACTCATTAATTCAGGCAAGAAGCCGGAGAGCTAAGGCTCCGTCTCTGCGAGCGAAGGCTCACAGGGCACTCAGAAGCCTGGTGAGGTGGTTTGTGACTCCCCACACACAGCAATGAAACAGAACTCTTCAAAGAAAGAACAGAAAAGCAACCTGAGGCCAACTCGACACAATCGCCATCGTAATTATTTACATTCAGAGCTCCTTTGGCTGAGATCTTTTTTTTTTTTTTTTTTGGAAGAGATGAAGGTTATTCTCTAAATACCACTGCTTAGCGACCAAATCTATTAACAGACAGCCCCCGGCGTTTTATCTTTAAGATTCTTGTGTGTTTCCAGTTCTGTTTTTATACTTATCTGCAATAAAAAGGCAATTCCTCTGAGTGTGTTGGATTTGGTGGAATCAGATTTACTGTCGGGCTTCTCAGCCTTATTCCCAAGTACAGTGTAATAGAAAAAGGCAAAGCTCTTTCAAGTCCCGTGGGTTCCTGTGGCAGGGTGGTGAAATTTTTGTTTCCTTTACTACTTTCCATCTCATACAAGAAATCCTCTTAAGGAGGATTTCTAATGCAATTTTGTTAGATACAGACCATTAAATATGTAGGGCTGGATTTCCAGCCTATGTAGGTAGCCCTATGGGGGAATTCTCCCTGTCATCAAAACCCAGGGGACAAACTGGTCCATGCCGTTTTATGAATAAAAAAATTCAGAACAGGAATACTCTTTCCATCGTAAAGCCAGGAGGAGATTTTAGGACTTTCTTTTCTTTTACATTTTTTTTCTTTTTTCTGTACATTTGCATGTTGGAGTAATAGCCTAGATTTTATGGTTTTATGCATTTGGGACGTTCTTAGCACCACCTGAAAATTATTATTTCTACTGATACTAATAGTTAACATGGATAGATGATAGATAGATAGACAGATGATAGATAGATGGATTCAAGAACAATATAACCTAGTGCTGTGCTTAACCAAAAGAGTAATCAGACATACATTTGACTTTTCTCTCTGTGGACCTCCTAAGGTAGTCTAAAATGGTAAATGCAACAACGTATAGTCTTGTATTTGTTTGGAGGGCAGTTGTAACCAAACCTTGTTCCAAAGGCCTACAAAATTAGAAAATTACCTGCAGGGCTCCTCTAACCATGGTATTGTTAGAAAAAGTTTGTAATTAGGAAATTGGTGGGCAGCTAGAATCACAGTGGTGTTGGAAAAGGTCTAGAATATTAGCATGGGCTAATAATTTGGGGGAGTGTACTGTGGCCTCTCCCCCATTATGTTTCCCATCCTTTCTGAAGTGAGTGAGACCTACCAGCAGGCCACACTGCTCTAAGAATGTGTTGTAACTTCCCAGCGAGCCAGTTCTGTTATAATAGTTAATTCAAACTGCAGAGTCAGGAGCCCAACTGTTAAGGTTCAAATCCAGGCCCCCCTGTTTGTACTATGTGATTAAGTCCCAATAATTTAACCCCTCGTGGCCTCAGTGTCCTCATAGTTTAAGTAAGGTTGTGAGGATTAATCAATGAGTGATGAGCTTACTGTGGTGTCTGCCACATAGTGAGCACTTTATGACAGCTCAGTCATCTCCTTGGTGAAGTAAAGGCACCAATAACATCTTTGTGCACATTAGAAGTAATGTGTATATTAATGCTGGACATCGAATAAGTATGGAAGCCATTGCTGTTGGGATTATTGTCAGCCTCTGCCACGTCTCCTGCAGCTTTCTGGGGACAAGCAGGGTCAGCTTTGCGGGCATACAACCTGTGCCATTGCATTGCCGCCCCTCCGCCCGACTTCATGCTCTGCTGTTGCCGTGCTGAAATTCTTAACAGTTTTTTTAAAGAAAGAGCCCCACATTTACATTTTGCATTGTGTTCACAAGTTATGTAGCTGGTCGTGAGGACAGACCATTTCTTACTGGGTGTTGGAAGCCTTGTCTACAATGCACAGTTCTCCATACACAAGTAGGTCTGTGCTAAATGTTTGTGAATTAAATTGCCTTTGCCACCAATCAATAATAACTGAACCCAAATTCATTTATTGGAGACCCACTTTCAGAAATCAAGGGTCTTCCTGAGTAGAAGTCTCTTTGTCAACTGGCCCTTTGGCCAATGATAAGGGTCGTCGTTGACAACATTCAAAGTCAGTTCTGTAAATGTAGAACTGGAGTATGTGCAGGATCTATGTTCATAACTTCAGACTGGGATATTTGCTCAATCTTAAAAGTTATTTTATGGAGCAGGTAAAAAGGTGTAAAAATGTTAGCAAAATCACTTGAGAGAAGGTGGTTGCTAATGTTTTTAATATTAGCACAGTTAGCAACGGACTTTAAACACTTCCTTGATCAACATAAAAAGGCATTTCAAGGGAAAGGAAATAAATTACAATGCCATTAACCATCACAACTGCAGAGGTACCTATTATAAAAGAAAAACCTTTCTAACCAAGTTTTACTGTTCTGGATAGAAGCTTTTCTCACAGAATAAAGAATCTAATACTACTACATTTGATTTAATTTTGGAATCTTGATAGGATCATAATAGCTTTCAATTTTTCTTTGACTCATTAAGCTAGAAATGTGCTACAAATATATATCTTGGCTTCAAAGTAGGCAAACAGGATAACTGTAGAAAAGGATTTATTTTCTTTTCAGAAAGTAACTTAGAGCAAAAGGGCCTATTGGGAGAAATTTGAACCAGTTTTAAGGTGGAATTCAGATAGATAGATACACACACACACACACACATACACACACACACACATATATACACACATATATACACATATATAAATATGTATTTTTTTATGTAGCTTTACTTGTCAAAAAATATCTTGACACTTGTACAGATAAAGTATTAATAACATAAAATTTCACAGCCCCCTTGTAGAACTATTGCCTTAACGTTTTGTAGGGAAATAAAGCTTTGGTTAACCTTGGCTCTAGAAGACCTCATTAAAATAACAGCCTGTCACTTTCACGTTTAAAATAACAGGGTTGTCAGTTTTATATGCAGAAGAACAATATACAATTTTATTCTGTGGGAAAAAAATTGAGTGGTGGGAAGGAGTGGAAAGACTGGACAACACTGCCACCTGCTGGCCCTCCTGATAGGCGGTCTCTAACCACCTGCAGGTGCAGCTGAACTTCCCCAGGCAGAAGAGGAAGGATGTTGGGCTGCCTTGAACTTAATTTCTTTTGTATCAGCTTTTTGACAGTCCTTTGTCTTTAAAATGAATGCACATGCCCAGAGCGAATATGCAATTTATAATCTCAAAATAACAGAAAATCAGTAAGACACTGCTCTTTGGTAACCTGTAATCCCTGTATCTCAATGACTTGATGCAATTAGTTTTTAAGAGAGCAAGTCTTGTGAAAAGGATAAGAACCAAGAAAAACTTCTAAGATAGTTTCCTTTTTAAAAACTGCCACATGTCTAGTGGCTTGTTACATGAGTATCTTTGTTGATGTAAAACAAAAACCTCTCTCCCACATAGGCAAAATATCAGCAGATGTTACAAAGCTGAATGTAACATGTACCCATTTATGGAAATAAAAACAATTGTAGAAATAGGCTGTATCCCACCCAGACTTTAAATGCGACCTACTAATAATTTCAATTCAGCTCTTTTCTGATACACTTGGAGCAACTGATTAGGGGGAGAATGACATGAAAGAAAAAGGATGAAAATGAGTTCTGTTGATTTGAAGTACAACCTACCCAAGGAATTAAGAAAGATATGCTGAATGTTCTAGGGTTAAGTGGATAGCCCGCCTTCAACTCATCCAAACAACTCAGCCCCTCTCACACCACGGGCCCTCACTCCTGATGTGCTCAGGAGGGACCTCAGATCCGTGTTCTCGGTAAGCTAGCCACAGGCCACTTGTGACTTGAGATGTGCTGCAGACAGAACAGAGCTGAGTCGGACGTGTAAAAATTTTGAGAACTGTGCCATCCAATATGGCAGCCATGAGTCCCATGTGACTACTGAGAACTTGGAGATGTCTACAGACTGAATTGAGATACACTGTAAGTGTAAAACACACACCAGGTTTTAAAGTCTTAATACAAAAAAAATTTTTTTAATATCTCATTAATTATTTGTATATTCATTAGGTATTGAAACAATATTTTAGATAAGCTGGGATAAACAAAACACATCATTAAAATTAATTTCACTTTACTTTTTTTAATGTCACTGCTACAAAATTTAAAATTACATATGTGGCTCGCCCGTGTGGTGCCCGTGATATTTCTTTTGGACATCGCTGCTTTAGACTCTCATTGCTTCCTTGCCCAGAATGGCCATTTTGCCGTTTTACAAGGCTCTTCCTGTCCCACTCTAAAATGAAGGAATCTCTGACATCTCTGCCACTTGCAGGAGACTAGGAATCCATCTGGGTTATCGGATGCTAAGATGGAAAGGTGAAAGTCAAGTCCTATTATGCCACAGGAGTCTAATCATCAGAGGAGTAAATGGCACCCCTCATTGGTACCCCATGGGGTAAATTGGATCTTTAAGGTAACCAGATGGCTCCCAGAAAAGGTAATTTACCTCACTGGGTGAGAACTTGATTTCCAAAAAAGAGTGCACTTCAGTCACCCTATGCCATCTGTCCCCATGGTGATATTTCTACTCATTAAAGAACTCCTAGCTCTGAGTACCCTAGTAATATATTAACTTACTAGGCTCTATTAAATCTTTCAAAAGATTGGGGGGTGGCCATATTTTCCTCCTTTTGGAACCAATTTATAGAGAAATTATGTCTTTGCCAAAGTTACAGCTGAAGCAAACACACCTTCATGCCCGGGGCACTTCTGCTTCTCTCCTATTGAAGATATCAATGAGTTTTTGCCACTCAGGGTCCCTTTACCAAAAAGATCTCTTCCAACACTTCTACCTGTAGAATGCTACTCATCCTTTAAGGCCAAGTTCAGCTTCCAGCTCTTCCTTGGAGCCTCCCCCAATCCCACCTTCTCCTTAGTAATAAAAAGTCGATTATACTTCTTACTCCCTACCACCCTTAAACGAATGAGCCATTTATTATGCTTAGTAATGTGTAAGTCTCTTTCCTCTACTGGGTAGTAAGGTCTCTGAAGGCAGGACCTTCTCATGTATATCAGTGTGTGGCCAGTAGATTGTAGACACTGAGCAGATGTGTGTGTGTGTGTGTGTGTGTGTGTGTGTGCTCATATGAGTGTGCTCATATGTGTGTGCACGCACATACGTGTTTACTCTAACTGACTACCCACTGGTAGACCCAGAGCAACCATTTCTTCATCAAACAGAGAAGTTTACAAGGAAGATACCTTTCCCTAGGGCAATAAGTTTATTTTGCAAGTAAAGGCATCTAGAATTTAATTTTTATTTAAAATTAATTTGGAGATCCAGGATTTAATTTTACCCTCTGCCAACTCTGCTTTATTTATTTGACCATTCGTTCATTCATTTGCTATCTATTGAATACTACCATGCCTAATGAGAGACTCATCTCCAAGGATGTGGTGAACACAAAGGACTGGGGCCCCGCCCTGTGTCACCTCGAGTCTGGCAGGGAAGACCGATAATCACAATGAATGGAGAAATCCTCATGAGAGGGAAAAGCAGAGGGATCTCCAAGAGCACATACTGGTGAGGTCCTAAGTGACTCTGGGAGTCAAGAAAAGAGCCCTATGTAGTCCTTGCTCACAGATGTCACTCCAATAAGTCTAACAATAAGAATGAATTCAAAAGAAAATAAATAAAAAAATATACTATGTATCCCCCCCAAAAAAAAGAGCCCTAGCAGAGAGACATAGAAGTTGAGACCCACAGAAAGAATTATCTGCTAAACCTGCTCTGCTGTTGCCAATGTATAAACTGCATGTGTGAGTTGGAGTTCGCCATCCTTGGCTTCTCTGATTTCCGTACTTGGATGAATTTATTAGTATCTCATTCTGTTGTTCCTCAAACTTTCTCAGGTCAAAATCACCAGTAGAAAGCAATTCCCAATTAACTCCATGAAAGAAAGGGCAGAACATTGTGTTATATCATAACTAGAACACAATAGATGCAAAAATAGTGTTTATTATGCACTACACAGTACAAGTCTACATAGTTAAGTATAAATCAAATCACACATGCCTAAGAAAGACTTACATGCTTTTTGTTGCTTGTTCTACAAGAGATTTAGGGCAACCCATACCTACCCTAAATGGCTTTAGAATTTACATAAATCTGATCCCCACCTATCAGTTGCTGAATATTTTTCTGTGCTGCATCTAAGTTACTTTTCAAATGTGTACCTACCTCTCACTCTTGGATGGAATCATTTTGGCAATATCTTACTTAAGTAGGCTCTGCTCAATTACATCAATTTCAGGTAATGGTCATTCCCTAGTAAGTTCCAAATATCTGTAGTTGCTTCAGAGAAAGAGGCCAAGACCTATTTCTAGCTTTGATTGGGAAGAATATAGTCCCAAGCATTTCGAATTAAATGATAAATCCTGAAACATTCAGGAATGCCTAAACTTGAAGTGCAGTGCATGCTATGCCTCCTCACAGTTTTGGGGGGTTTGTTTTTAAATAGCAGACATGCTTGTAATGTCCTGGATTTCATTCCCTGAAGATGAAATTTCAATTATTTTAAGAGTAACTTGGGGTGGCTATGAATTTAACAGAATCACTGCAGTCTGTCAATCACAGGGAAAAGTAGAGACTGCATACGGATTTTCTGAGTATTGTCGAAGACCCTATGAAGGGGTTGCACGTTCAAAGTAACAGTTGGAGAAGAATCAGAATTTTTTCCCACTCTCAATGACTCTCAAGACTAGATATTCAGAATGTGAAACTTTTTTTCACATTGGCAAAATTAGGCTATTAAACACACAAGCTTTTTCTGGCTGTTGCCTGAATTAGGGCTAATTTTCAAGTTAGTCCATGCCATGGCCATAATCTTCTTGGCTATATCAGGAAATTGAGAAAAAGTAAGGGAAATCAGCTTTTTAAGCCACAAGGCACTTCCAAAAGTTTTTATTCCATAGTGATAAATTCAATAATGGTGACAGCAAAGGTCAGTTTTTAAATATCCAAACTGCTTCAATGTGCCTTATAGAAGGGCTAGGAATATTGAATTCCTTCTCCTCTTTTGAAAATCCACATGAAATCTTCCTATCTGCTGATATGAAGACTGCATAGCTAATAACCTAATTGAGAGTCAGTGCTTGTCACAATCCATGCTCTCGATCAGGAAAAGCTCCTTGGGGACATCTGTACCTGCGCAGCCAAAATAGTACCTGAAAATGAGAGACCAAAGTTTGCAATCAAGGAGGATACTCTCCCAAGCCAAGAGCAGAGAGCAAGTGAGCAAAGACAGGATAGAACCAAGATCAGAAATGGATCAAAAAGGAACTTAGGCAGGTGATGGGCAGGGAAAAGCAGAATCGACTCCTGGCTGAAACTGCTATAGACCGCAAGTTAACACAGCAAGTCAGGAGAAAAGGCTGGGCACTCAGTCTTAAGGCCAGTTGCAGGAGGGGCAACAAGAAGACACTTACACTTTGTGGTCAAGCCTTGTCCATGAAGACCTCAGAGCTGCTCAGAGAGGGGAAGTGACCTGCTTTTGGTCAGGCAGCTAATCCCTAGTCCTCTTATTAGACATTGATATCTGTCATTAGAAATGTTTAAATGGAGTCCAGGTGACTGTCTATCAAGAATGCTCTAGAGAAGCTTTGGACCATAGGAGCTCTACTGAGCTTCTAAATGCCGTGATTCAGTGATAAAATCACTCTGAAATTATTTGTTTTCAGTCTGGAGAAGTAAATAGTGCCACAATTTAGGTACCACTGTGCAAAGGAATGCTTTGACTTCACCTGCATTTCCACAGATTGAATATCTCCCTGTCTTTTTCCTTTCATGATTGAATTCAACATAGTTAGATCTCTAACTGTGTCATCTCTCAAGGATGTATAGAATGCTTACTGTGCTTATTTGCCTAAAATGTAATACTTTCCGTCAGGAATGAGGCACCGTCAGCACGCTAACTAGAAACATGAAGATTTGAAAGTTTTTTTGGTTGTTTTCTTAAAATCTGCTGCAAAAATCTGACCTGAGCAGCATAGGAGTATATTTTAGATGTTTCCCACATTTATTCCACTTTGAGGACCAGTAGTTTGCAAGAAACCCATCTGTCTTTTCGGGGTCATGCCCTTAATATGTGTCATCACGTAGCCAAGAAACTCCAAACCTAAAGCCCATGGGGATGAGGCAGACTCTTTAAATTTTTCATCCAGTTCTCAATTCCCTAAGAAACAAAACTAAGCATTGTCTTGTGAACCTCAAAGATTCTCTCAGTTCCTACCAGTTTTTTCAGCCTTTCAGTTTTCTCTACAAAACACATGTGTGTTTATCTCCTTGGAGAGTAATGTGAAAAGTACCATTCTGAAGGGGAAAAATATATCACAGTGGTAAGAGACTAGAACTTGTCATTGAATTCCCTGGGAATGTCTGAGAAAGCCCAAAATGTGAGTCTGGTTTTAGGTAGTGACTCAAGCATTCAGTGGAGTCACTACGGACAAACTGCATGTAACAGGACCCTGCTGGCATCCTCAAGACTCATTTAGAAAGTTCCTAAAAGAAAACACATTACAAGTGATTTGTCCTAGCACCCAGAACCCACCAGAACATTACACTATAGACAGGGACCATCTGAGACATGAAAAAGAACACTAAAGAGTTTTACAAACTCTGAATGAATGGAAAACTGATGTTCTAGTGAATAGGATGCTAAAAGCCTTATCAGAAGAATGGACTTGAGTTCAGGCTTCAATGTAAATCAAGCAGGTACATTCAGCAAGTCACTGTCTTCAGCTTCCTTGCTGAGCTAAATGACACTAGTAACCCCTACTTCCTCAAGAATATTAGGAAAATCGTTATTTACAGATATTTGGCCAAATAAGAAAAATTGGTATTCCCACTGAGACTTGAGGACTTTAAATACTCCACTCCATGCTGTCTGTATGTGTTTTCTCAGTCACTTACAGTGAGCGAGATGTTTGAACAGGTACATTCACAGACCTATGTTTGATCACTAAAGGAGCATGTATGACTTGAATTCTAATGCAGGTTCACACAGTGGATTGAATGACTTGGGGCTGTAATAAAAGATCATTCTTCTCCATAGTAAAGTTGGATGAGGTCACTGTCTTTGAAACTGGATTATTAAACTCTCAGGTTGCAAAATGGTATTGTGCATTTCCCTTAACTTGACCAAGTAAAGCAGCCTTGTCCATGAGGTAAAAATGAGACTGCTTTTGTTTCTTTAAACAGATTGTTTTCCAAAGCTAACAAATGACCTTCAAATATTCACATTGTTTTTCCCCTCAATGTGTATTACTTAGTGTATAACCCTTTAAATATTAACCATCTTCTTTTGAAGATATGGTGTATATTATTTACATCAGATCACATTATGTTTTCATACAGATGAAATGTGCACACTGGAATCTTTCTGAACTCATGAGCAAATAGGGCATTCACCAGGTGCACACAACAGGTATTCAGGGAAGTGAATTCTGCTCTGGGTGTCATCGACGGAGGACAGCAGGTGGCCTTCTCACAGTTCACTTCTCACACTTCACAAAGAAGATCCAAGGAAATAAAAGGTCCAGACAAGATGGGCTTTGGACATCAGGTAGACAGCCAGCCAGGGGCAAAGTCTCTTGGAGGAGATCAAAGGACCCACGGAGGAGACAAAGATAATAACAGTTCAAAAATAACCCAAATCAGAAGTTAACAGGTCACTTGCTTAGAAAACTAAAAGGAAGGTATGGAAAACAGTGTGTTTCTATAAGGATTGTAAAGACTGTTTAAGATGGGGTTCATTCCATTTTTAGTTAAATTCTCATGGTTTTTCCTCAAGCCAAGATTACCTTTGAGATCTCCAAGGCTCTTCATCATGCCTGTGTAAATTTTACGTGGAACGACATCCGAGATGACTACAATCCTAATTAGAGGATTGGAAGGGATCATCTGAGATTGCCCTCTTGCTTGGGAGATAATCAGGTCAAAGAAAAGGACATTTTTTGGAAAGCCTGCAGAACCTGCCCATCTCTTCCTTACTCTCCAAAGGAAGTCCAGAAGATAGTAGGTGGCAGAGAGTCAATCATTTTTTAAATCTTATTCCCTTTAGCATATAATCAGCAATGCTGTTCACATATTTATTCATTTGACAAATGTTTCTTAGGCACCTGGGCAAGCACAGCACTGTTTACCAAGTCTCTGCTATGAAGCACATATCCCCCCAGAATCAGGAAAACAGAGGTACTCCTTAACAGAAGGAGAAGTGGAAGACCAGAGTGGTGGCTAAATACAATGGCTTCTGCATGGATAAAGTCAGACTGCCAGTGGAGGTGAAAACTTGGGAGCCCGTGGTGTCTGCACCATTACGAAGAGCAACACAAGAATAATGGGTGTGCCAGGGGAAGAAAGAGAGAGGGCCCAGGGAGTGTACTCAAAAGATAGTCAACAAGAACAAACCTATGGAAAAAACAGGAACATTTTTTGTTTTTAATCCCTGTGGATAGAAATGACTAAATATCCAGCTTCTTAATCATCCCCATGGCAGAGTTCAGAGGCCACCTAAGAGCAAATATCAGCAAAGCCTTACCTGCTTGGGAGGGAATATGGTTTTCCCCAGAAAGGAAATTTTCAGACAAACTGATATCAGTACTCCCCTAGTCATTTGCTTAGTCATGACCGTTGTAGTTAGTCCATGTCTGTTTACTGCCTCCCCAGAAAGGGAAGCCAGGGACACTTAGAGGACAGTGACCACATACCGGCCTTATTTGATTCCCCAGAAGCTAGCATAAAACCTGACTTAATGGAACCCACATAAGAAGTGTTTAATGAATCAACACTAGCAACAAAAGCCTTTTCCTTATTTAGCCAATGTATTGGACCTTTTTCTGAACCATAATACACTTCCATATCTCACTAAGTGGATTTCACTGAAAGTTTTGGCTTGCTACGTGCTTATTCAAAATATATCAGACTAGTGGGCTCCAAAATGTTTTGACCTCACATCTCTATCAGCAAGCTAACAGAATCATAGACACCCAGTGTATTTATAATTATGCATAAATCATATAGAAGCACTACTGAACTATGTGCATTCTGTGCCTTGTAAAAGTTATGCAAAAATGAGAAACATGAAGAATGAGATAAAGAATCTGTATTATTTTTACTTTGTAGTGTCGTGCATATATTGAGAGCAAGAGAAATGTCATGTTCACCATTTTATTGTTGCTCACTTGTGCTTGCACTGTTCAAAATGAAAGAAATCCAAACTTCCTTTGCAAAAGTCATTTTAAGTCACTCATCCATTTAATGAGTTACTTAAAACCACATAATCTAATCCATACATGCATGCCAGAACACATGAACTATGATAGATTTCAGTACCCCGGGAGCAAGCTAATGAGGGGAGAGGGAAATGCCACTGTGAGGCCCTTTTTATTCTGGAAGTTTTAATCTTTCCACGAGATGACTGAGAAATGACCACTGCTATCTGGACTGATTAAATGGCATATCAATCTCTAGATAGATTAAATATTTAAAAAGATTAGTTCCTCTTACATTTTTATATTTACAAAATAGAAATGCAAGTGCTAATGTTTCATCTTGAATCACATTGAATCATCTTGCACACCCCCAGGGATACACCACCAACCCAACACATGTATTTTGGAGACCATGGTGATAAACTATGTCCCTATTAAGCCTAACAGTTAAAAGTAAAGATTCTGAAGTCTACCTCTGAATTTAAATCTCATGTCCACCATTTACCTGCATGGCAGGTTTTTTCACCTTCCTAACCCCTTATTTTCCAATTGCAAAAAGGGCATGATGGTAATACTTTCGCACAGACAGTGTTGTAAAGATTGAATGTGATTGCCTTCCAACAGACATATAAAAAGAGGCTCAACATCACTAATCATCAAGGAAATGCAAATTAATACCGCAATGAGATATCATCTCATACCTGTCAGACTGGCTATCCTTAATAAATTAACCAACGAACATTGTTGAGGATGTGGAGAAAAGGGAACTCTCATGCACTGTTGGTGGGACTGTAAATTGGTGCAGCCACTATGGAAAACAGTATAGGAGGTTCCTCAAAAATTAAAAATAGAAGTACCATATGACCCAGCAATTCTGTTGATGAGTATTTATCCAAAGAAATCTAAAACACTGATTCAGAAAAATAAATACACCCCTATTTGCAATAGCCAAGACATGGAAGCAATCTAAGTGTCCGTTGATAGAATGAATAAAGAAGATGTGGTATGTCCATACAATGGAGTATTACTCAGCCATAAAACATGAAATACCATTTGTGACAACATGGATGGACCTAAAGGGTATTATGCTGAGTAAAATAAGTCATACAAAGAAAGACAAGTACCATATGATTTCACTTACATGTGTAATTTAAATTACAAAATTAAAAAACAAACAAAACAGAAACAAACTTATAGAACAAATTGATGGTCACCAAATGGGAGGGAAGTTAGGGGCTGTGAGAAAAAGGTGGAGGAATTACAAAGTACAAAATGCCAGTTATAAAAATAGTCACAGGAACGTAAAAATACAGTATAGGGCAGAGAGTCAATAATATTGTAATAACTATTTACGGCATTTCATGGGTATTAAATTTATCAGGTGATCACTTCATAAGGTATATGAATGTCTAATCACTATGCTGTGCACCAGAAACTATTATAATAATGTATGTCAACTGTAATTGATAAATATATTTTTAATTTTTTTTGTAATGCCCTACTTCAATGAAAGCTCACAGTTAGTCCCAATTACTTTGAGTCAATTATTGACCTAGGCTAAAACCAGCAAAGCTCTTAAATGCTATGTGCCCTGACAGCAGTCTCATTTTTGCCTCAACTTTTCATTATTTTTAACTTTTTCAAAAAACACTAAAATGTTTGAAAGCAATAATAATAAAGTGAACATTCATATACCTCCTATGCAGACTCAGTAATGGTTGACATTTTTGCTATTTTCTAGTATGTTAAAGACAAAGTAACACTTTATCCCTAAATATCTCAGCATAAATCTCCTAAAAGAAAGGACTATCTCCTATACAACCACAATACCATGATTACACGTAAGAATATTAACAGTAATTCAATAATATTATCTTCTATCTATTTGATATTCAGAATTCTCCAATTACCTCAAAACTCTTTCTTATAGCTGAGTACCCCATCCAAAACCAGGATTCAGTTAATTAATAGCCTTTGGTTTCTTATGCTTTTAGACTCAGTGTCTCTTTTCATTTACAACGGTCCATTCCTCCCCCCACCTCCTTCTTCGGAAAAGTCGAAGAAGGCCATTTGGCTTATATCATATTCACACACTGGATGTGTCTGCTCATTTATTTATGGTGTTGCTTAGTTTGTACCTCTATCCCCAGTAATTCCTGTGAGCTGAAAGTTGTTATGTCGGTATCTTGAAGAGATTCCGGTTAAATATTTGGGACAAGATTACTTTCTAAATGAAGTTGTCAGATAGCAGTTATTTTGGCTCTTTCTTTTTGTTAATCCTCTTTTTTTTTTTTCTTTGTAGCAATCACTCCACCTAGTCTGCTTCCTCCCTCTTTGTCTAACTTTACAATTCTGTAAGTGTGGTATGAAAATAGTACCACTGTCTTCTGAGAGTCAAGTATTCGGGACCCTTTGATTGGCTTAAAACTATGAGTGTACGTCTCTACTGAAGTCAGTGTTTGAAATTGTCGGAAATTAGCATAAACTCTGAATCAGTTATAAAAAGGGGCTCATGTCTTCCTTGTGGGCCCCAACAGCATTTATTTGGATCAGAGTCCTATGGCATGACAGAAGTCATTGTTTAACTTTCAGGATCTCTCAATAGCATAAATGAAAAAATATATAATACTCAGGTATTGTCATTTATTTACATTATTTAATGCTGGAATATAAAATACTAAAATGATAAATACAAATTGCAAGCGTTAGAGAAAGTTAATTTGTCCTAGAAGAGTTCGTTTGGGAAACTGAAAAGGGAAAAGAAATTGTAAATCCCAAATTTGATCCCATATTTTGTTCCCATCAGCTTTGCATTATTAATAAATTAAGACTCATTGTTATTTTCAACCAGATTTTTGTACTAAAGGGTACTTATTAACAAAGAGCTTAGTTCACCATTGTGTGCACTGAAATTTGTGAGGGAAAAAACAGTAACTCAGGTCTGGAGCTACAACAAAGTAGTCGCATGTATTATTCAAAATAAAAAGAGAAACTATTTCTAACCAGTGTGAGAACTGAAAATATGTCTTGATGTTGAGAAATAAGCCGCTCATTCAGATGTTCTTTGGCGTCGAGGCAAGTTCCTCTCCAGTGGCTAACAGCGTCCGTTTTTCCAGCTGTCTGCATCGCCATCCCAGTTGGCACGTGAGTTGGCCCGTGTTTCCATGCAGAATGTTAAAACAGCATTTACATCTCTCACTGCTCCTTTGCTGTTATCTCCTTCAATTGCACAATGAAAATGCCTGGTACTGACATGCCAGGGTGAACACAGCCTGATTATAAAACGTGCTGCATCAGAGGAGACCACACACTCCTCACTTAGCCCGATACGGCTGCACGCCTCCTCCGGCCTCCGCTGAGATAAGCACACACATTGTGTGTGCCCAGCTATTTTGTGTTAGCAATATTGTCTATGACCTGGTCAGAGACTGGGACAATTAAATCCATTTGTCAATCAGCATTTATTGAGCATCTACTGTGTGCAAAACCCGGTGTGATCAATTCGTCCTGGTTTACCCAGGACTTCCTAGTTCAGCACTGAAAATTCACAGCCCTGCAATGTTCTGTCCCAGGCAAACCGACATGATTGGTTACCCAACCTGTTCTAATTCCTAAGGATAAAGACAAATTAGTGCCTTGTCCTTTCATCAAAA